>CAJPEV010000025.1:88708-279220 GCA_905338385.1 Darwinula stevensoni | reverse complement strand
AAAAATTTAAAAATCAGGAAATTTTTAAAATACACAATAACAAGGACAGTTAACTGATTTAGAATCACTTAATAGTTTTAAATATAGCCGCCCTTGGCACGGATGACAAGGTTCAGACCACCCATGAAAGCATTGACTGATTTTCGCCAGACTTCCTGTGGAATTCGCTCCGATTCTTGGTTCAGGGATAGCTTGAGAGAATCCAAAGAACAGTGCTTTGTAGCACACACTTTGCTCTCCAAGATGGACCAAATTGGAAAATTTAGGGTGTTCACATTGGGGTAGTAAGGGGGCCATTGTGAAATCGAAATGAAGTCGGGGACATTCGTCCACAGTCACTCCTGGGTCATCCGTGCCTTGTGAGCTGGCCCTGAGTCCTGCTGGAGTCCTCCATCGAAATATATTGTGGCTCACGGAACCAGGCAGTCTTCCAGGATGCTTTTCCGGTAAACATCAGCGTTGACCTTCATCTTCTCAGGCTCGAAAACGAGTAGAGTGCGGTAATCATGGCCCAGACCATTACAGAAGCTGCCCCTTGATGCTGAGTGGCTTGAAAAAAATCAGATTTAGATTTTTCAATATGGTCCATCTTGGAGAGCAAAAAATAAGCTACAAAACGCCATTCTTTGGATTCTCTCAAGCTATCCCTGAACAGAGAATGGGGAGAGAATTCCACAGGAAGACTTGCGAAAATCAGTCGATGCTTTGATGGGTCATCTGAACCTTGTCATTTGCACCAAGGGTGGCTATATTGAAAACTATTAAGTGATTCTAAATCAGTTAACTGTCCTTTTTGTTGTGTATAAAAAAATTTCCTGATTTTCACATTTTTGCTGAGGTTATAGGCATATTGTGACGGGACACAACTTTCTTAACACCCTGTAGAAAGGTGGAACATGGCACACGCATAACTGACGTGATGTTGAGTTCAGGAAAATGTCAATTTTTGCTTGGTGCATGGCACAGCTTTTTGGTGGGTCGCCTTTCCAGAAATATATTTGCACCAGGGAAAAGGGCAAACGTGTAAGGCTGAAACTTGGCGAGCCTGGAGTTCTCCGAGTACCGATTTCAGTTTAAAAAATATTTTTTTTTATAAGGGAAAACCCCTCAGGGCACTTTTTTTTGCAAGAGGCGTATTTTCCAGAATATTTTTCGATTCAATGAAACAGAGAATATAGAAAATTGAGACGGATCAGAAGTACCGGTTCGATTGTTGAGTGCAGAAAATATCCTGCATTTGAAAAATGTTCCCTATGGCAGATTATGGGAGGGAAGTATTTCAATATATATTTTTCGCTCTGACAAAAAGGGGCACAGAAAGAGATTTGAAGTTAGGTACGCAAAAAATCATCGGAGGAATGATTTCGATGAAAAAAGTCTCGGTTACGTCCCCTCATGGCACATATTTCAACAGGAATGTACTTTATATAAGTTTTGCTCTTCGAAAAGGAATTTATGAATTAATCACTATCCTGGATAATGAAGCGCCGAAGGCGCGACCTTAGCGAGTTTGCATAAATATCATAAATACACCTTTCATACAAATACATAGGAGTGATTACATTGATTGTAGGTAGTGACATGCGTGCTTTCGTGCATCATGTTCTGAAGCGGATCCTCAGGAAGTTGTGTTTTCTTCGTTCTCCAATACAAGAGGGGGGGGAGGGGGGGGGTACGATTTCAATCCAAAAACAATCTACCTTTAGTTCTTCCTGTGATTTTCAATTGATTGTGCCCCCCCCCCCGATACAATCCACACGTAGTATAACTGTTCCCCCTTTCGCCACAATAGGGGGATGCAATGAATCGAAAAATCAATGTAAAAAAGACTATTCAATTGAACCAATATGGCAGCTCCCGCACATGAGAAAACTCTGCTTTGGGAAGCTTGAGATGCCATGAACTTAAATTCGTACTTCGTACATTCTTGCATATATTGAAATGATTTTGCTATCACAAGTCTACGCGTACTCATAGGCACAATCTTTCACTAGCTAAAACGTGAACCCCCTTCCGAATAACCTTATCACCGGAGTGTCTTTGTGTTGGACTAGGCCTGGAGTATTTGCCTGTTGGCCTGCTGGCTAAGGTTTGATCCCAGCCCTTACAATGATTTGCAATCATACCACCTTTAACTTTGGCTCTATAGGCCTTTGTTACTTCTTTCATCGGAAATATGTATGCTTAACACTTTTGGGCCTGGGTTCTAGTCTTCAGAGTCTTATTTTGAAAAATTCACAATTGGTTTACAGGCACAATAAACTGACTTGCATGGCCTTTCTTTTCAACACTCTGTGGACTGGCATTCTTTGGGGGGAAGAGAAGAAAAACTGATCAGAAACACAGAAAGTGACATGTCTGGAGGACGAAGCTAACTTTTCACATAAACATTAACACTGCAGATGTGATGGTCAGCCCACATTGTATTAATAGAGATTCTCATTGCTAAGAGTGAGGGAGCTTTCTCTGTGAAGAATTTTCGTATGTCCGAGAAACTCTCATCGATTTCATGTCACCTTGCTGGGAGTTAGTGTGTTAAATTTAGTCAATATGGCAGGTTGACTCCTTGGAGTTGCAGCTTCAATGGTGGACTGTGAATATCTTTGCATCATCAGCAAAAATTTGTAATGGTTGTGTTAGTCTCTAGCCCTTTGAGACTGCTTATGCCATTAACTAATATTTTTAATGTTTCTTCCATAGGTGTTATAGCTTTTTCAACTCACCTCTGTACTTTTTGATATACCTATGGATTTGCATATGTGATTATAACAGAGTGAGTATCTGAATGTATGGGCATTATTAACATTTCAAAGCAAAGGAAGTTGTTATTACTCAAGGCTATTTCAGGCCTTTTCATGTAAAAGGCATCTGTGGAATGGACCAGCCACCAGCTTGAGAAGGGGAAATTCCTGAAACTTGTAGACATGGGCTTCTGGAACCAGCTGAAACTTTTGTTGTGGAAAAATATCACCCTGAAACGTCGGAAACTGGTGAGCTATTTGCCTCAAAACTCTTTTCCTTTATAGACATAGACTGTAGACTTTTTCCAGTTTTGACTGACTGAATGAAAGATATGGTCTTAAAAGCTGCTTTAAAAGTAATTTCATTTTGCATAGCTTGCTGTTAGATTTCTCTTGGAATTTACTTATACATTTAATGTGATTTTTCCTTCTTAGGTGGTATTGCTTTTTGAATTGACCATTCCTCTGGTCCTTTTCTTCATTCTCATGGCCATAAGGAAGAAGCAGCCTGCATATCCAATTGGATCCAGTGAGTTGACCTTTCAGACTTCCTGTGTTGATTTCTAGTCTTATATTTGAACATGTACTATCATGTTCGTTTTTGTGGGGCACTGTGTTAAATATTGATCTGTCAGACCTACTAAAATGATGTGGTTTTCACTATTTGAAAGTGAGACAATTCAATATTTGAAAAATGATTTTTGCATTATTTTGCTGATAGTATCTTTTAGAAATGAAAATCCCATTGTGGGGTTTTATAAAGGCATTGCTACTAGAAAATACACTGTTGGAGCAGTGTCCAATTGTCTGTGTATCAGAACTATTGTATCTTGACTGGTCAATTACAATTAAAGGAGAATATAGGAAAATGCCTGATAAACAATTGTCCATTGATAAATGAGTTCCTATAGTTCAGCCAGAAGACCAAAAACTTCATCGATTTAATTGTTCTGCATCCAAAATTAGTATGAGATGTCACTGGTGCACATACATCTGTGCCAATTGATCATTATGTCTGTTTATATACTATACAAAATAACATTGTAACAACCCTGCTACATGAGCACACTGGGTGATCAATAACCAAAGGTGAGTTATTCATTAAATTCATTAAGTAGTGTCTGAGAGCCAGACCAATGTCTGTATGTCAACATATGTGGACTCTCATACAGAGGTCATTTCAAGAAGTCATTGCAAGGAATTTTTTTTCATTGATTATAATGTGCTAAGACACTTGCCTATGTGCAATCTTCCAATAAACCCCAAAGAGTTCCATGACAGTTCTGATGTTAATATATGATTGCCACTCTGAGGTACTCTGTTATGAACCTTTGGGGAAACTACTTTAAAGGTTATGCATAGCTAATATTTCATCTGTGTTTTAATGGGTGCATTGAAAGTTAGTTTCAGAGATATTTAAAGGTCAATGACCCTCATATGTAACAATCTCATGTTTACTACAACCTTAAAAAATGTGTCTGTGGATATTTACCACCTTGCTTTGTGCCCTTGGAAAGCATGCAGAACACCCATCATGCATGTTTGCTCATGTTCAACTCATCAGAAAGAATCTTTGCAATGGTTTCTTGGGAAAATGCTAGTCTTTCTGCAATGTCATCAATGGACAAGCCTTGGTCTGACATCACCAGATCTTCCACCCTTTGAATGTTTTGGTCAGAACTCACAGTTCTAGGCCTTCCAGAATGGGGCTTGTCTTTGGTGGAAACTCTTCCAGCTGTTAACTTCCTCACTCACATGCAGAAGGTGTTATCAGCAAGGCAATTATCCCCACACTCTTCCCTTAGCTGGTAATGAATGTTAATGCATTTTTCTTAGTGTGCCACAATAAATTTCACCACTGCTCTTTACTCCTCAATTATGAAATTCACATTTTAATCCAGTCTAGAAAAAGACACTATAAGAAAATCACACCAAGATTGTCTTATTACTGTCATAGCAACAAAATGACTGAGGGTGAAGGACAAAGGTCTAAAGATGAAAGCCACTGATTGGCCTTGATTGAGTTGCACAGCATAGACTTTTTGACTGTACCTCATAGTTCAGCTGAGGAAATTCCATGCAGATGTCTTGCCAGAAAAACATGGTGTCTTGTGTCCACTATGATGAAATGAACATCAATTCCAAACTTTGCTATGATTCACAGGATGACTGAATATATAGACTACACAAAGTTTTTTTGCAATAGCCAGAGGAATTTTGAAGAACTGGAAGCAGCCAGTCTGTTATAACTTCAACCAGAAGATAATAAAATAAGTGTTTCTCATTATTGTGAATGCCTAGGAGTATACCTAATTTATTGTAGTCACTGTTGCCAGCAACCTGGGTGGTCAACATCCACCTCCATGGAAGGAAGGACTATGAGATATGCTTTGTGACCAATCCACATGACTCCTCTTGAGAAAGTCACTTTTATGCTGATCCCCCTGATGATTCCTAGCTGGAATGGGTCTGAATTTACATCTGTGGTCCAGCTAAAAAGTATAGCTGTTTCCAGCTATGAACTCTTGCACCCACTTGCAGATGGTATTACTGGCAAAGCAATCATTGCATACTCCCCCTAGCTGGTGGTGAATGCCAATTGGTTTTTCTGTGTGCTGCAATTATCTGATTGGAAAGAAAGTTCTCGGAATTTCATGAACAATTATTACANTATGTGGACTCTCATACAGAGGTCATTTCAAGAAGTCATTGCAAGGAATTTTTTTTCATTGATTATAATGTGCTAAGACACTTGCCTATGTGCAATCTTCCAATAAACCCCAAAGAGTTCCATGACAGTTCTGATGTTAATATATGATTGCCACTCTGAGGTACTCTGTTATGAACCTTTGGGGAAACTACTTTAAAGGTTATGCATAGCTAATATTTCATCTGTGTTTTAATGGGTGCATTGAAAGTTAGTTTCAGAGATATTTAAAGGTCAATGACCCTCATATGTAACAATCTCATGTTTACTACAACCTTAAAAAATGTGTCTGTGGATATTTACCACCTTGCTTTGTGCCCTTGGAAAGCATGCAGAACACCCATCATGCATGTTTGCTCATGTTCAACTCATCAGAAAGAATCTTTGCAATGGTTTCTTGGGAAAATGCTAGTCTTTCTGCAATGTCATCAATGGACAAGCCTTGGTCTGACATCACCAGATCTTCCACCCTTTGAATGTTTTGGTCAGAACTCACAGTTCTAGGCCTTCCAGAATGGGGCTTGTCTTTGGTGGAAACTCTTCCAGCTGTTAACTTCCTCACTCACATGCAGAAGGTGTTATCAGCAAGGCAATTATCCCCACACTCTTCCCTTAGCTGGTAATGAATGTTAATGCATTTTTCTTTCCAATCAGATAATTTCACCACAGCTCTTTGTTCCTCAGTTGTGAAATTCATATTTTAACCCAGTCTAGAGAAAGACACTTGTGAAGGAATCGGAAAATTGTCTTGTTGCTGTCGAGCAACAAAATTACCAAAGGCAAAGGACGAAGGTCTAATGATTACGACCACTATTGATGAGCTTGATAGTGTCACACATGTCTGCCATAGGCTAGCTGTGTGCAACACGATGCTAACAGCATGGACTTTCTGACTGCACCTTGTATAGTGGAAGAGTTGCCAGATTATTCATGATTGCTCTTTGTATAGATTTGCTTGTCATGGAAAACTCCTCTTTGAAAAAGATGTCCTTGTTTTTCTTTCTTCCACACTCTGTGTATTGTATGTATGTAGGCTTGGCCTTCCATAATGTGTGTCTTATATTAACCTGTGCTATTTTCTTGCCAACAGATGAGTACTTGGTTTCACCTCTTCCAAGTGCTGGAGTTATACCTGTGATGCAGTCATTCTGTGATGTTAGAGATCATGATGATTATGGGTTCCCAGTTTTTCCCAATAGCAGGTGAGACATATCTGCTTAGTATTTTTAAAGGGTGTCTCCCAGAGTCTGGAAGCTAGTCATGGTCAATCCTGATTGAAAAATAGAACGTTTTGCCTAGCTTTTTCACTTAAGTTAAAACCCTTTAATTTTGCATGAGAATTTTTTAATATTGACAATTGAAAGTAAACACAAATTAGGGTCCTGGGAAGAAAATTCCTGGCAAAGTGTAAAATTGCATGAACGTTTTTGTATTGACATCTCTTCACACTTTCATGAATGTGAATGCCATCTCTTCTCTGGTCAAGGTGCATGAGCTTGCTCCAAGTGGCTTCTGAAATGCCAAACAAACTTAAACATTGAATTTGATTGAGATGTGTGGGAATATATTAACCCTTTCACTGCATATATACTTTATAGTTTTTTCCCCTAAATATTGTCAGTTATACACAAAAATTCCAAAATTTATATATTTTATATTTTATGATAGTTTAAAACTATATTTTCACTCTGATAACATGTTTTTATTGTTTAATGGGAATAAGATCTATTAGGAAAATATAGTCAGACTTTGCAGTCAAGGGGTATGAGGTGCAGTTTGTTCATAGTCTAATGTAACTGCAAAGGGGTTAAAGTAATGCCATGTTGGAGAATTGGGAATTCAAAGAAACTTATGCTCCTCCTTCATAAATGCCATGTCAAATGGAAGAGGAATGAGTAAAGCTTTGAGAAGAAAACAACATTCCTAGGAATTTATGTCCCACAAGATAGTAGATTTTCCATGAATTGCAATATTTTTTTTCCTGAAATAATAGTTTTACCATATATGTCAATATGAAGTACCAGGATATTTATTGAAGTGGGATATTTTCTCTGTTTCAATATTAAGTAGACTTAGTGAACTTAATGTCTTCATAGGCCCTACTTAACTTTGCCATTAGTTGTTCAGGTGAAAACTTGAAACTCAAATGAACCTATGATGAAAAATAGGTGAAATCAATTTATTGCCACAAAGTGCTACTAGCCCTTTAATGCATGGTACTTAGCTGACAGAAAAAAAGAAAATGAAAGAAATGGATTTAGTGATTGGTCCGAGAACAAGTTTATGCAGATGAAAAATTTTTTTGAACACATGGATAGTGTTTTGGGCAAGTGAGACAATGCCTTCCACTTTGCTTGGTGGGTATTGTCATGGTAGGAAAACATGTTGCATTGCTATTTAAATATTGAATATATGCAATTTCAAATATAGGAAATAAATGAATGAATAATGATGCTATAATCTTTGAACCAATGAAGTAATATTTATTTTGGGAAGAAAGTATAATAATATGCATGTTCTATTGGAATAAAAAAGAAAATTTGCCTTTCTAAATGAGTGCTTTAATGCATATGAGTGGAACCACGGTAAAGAGTGAAAATAGTAAGCAAAGAAAACTTCAAAGCACCGCCACTGGTCAAATTTTTAGCTTCAAAATCCTTCCCCATGATGGCTGTGCTTGTACTAAGTGAGAAAGTGATTAGCACTGTTTTCCACTCTATTTTGTTTACTGTTAACTTAGTATAGTTCCCACTGTGCAGTAATGATGTATTGGTCTATTTATGTGTTATACATTGCTCACTACTACTGAAAAAGATATCATTTAATTTTTTATTCTTTAAAAAAATAATAACACTGAGCATCTATGTACATTTGCATGTATGTAGAGCTGTACATAGAGCCAGTATGTGTGGCAAGAATCATAGATGCATGGCAGGGGCCCTGCCTACATACATGACTTGAGTGATTAGAGACATTGTGTTGTATGGAACCTTGTTGTTTTCATCTTGGGATATTTTTGTCACTGAATGTTTGTGATTAAAGTTGGCTGGCTTGATGTTAGTTTTGCCAAATGTGCTTAAGCAATTATCTCTATGTTAATTTGCATGATCAAGCTCCATGTGGGTTCTGGAATCTTATAAGGTCTTGGTGCCCCACACCCTTGGTAACTTGGATCTTGAACTGGCAGATAGGCACCATTGATATGCTGGCAAAAAGAAACATTAGTGAAATATGCTTGCTCAATTACAGATGCCCTAAATAATGACTATATGCTTGCTATTACACAAAATATGTTGGATATATTTGGTGATGCCCAAATATGTTTAGTTATGCTTCATGGAGTTTTGCTCTTTAGCTCCTGAGGAAAAGTGCTATTGCTTCACCAATTTTTAGACCTGGTAATGAAAGGAGAAAGGTCAAATTAAGAATATTGTCCCTAATTATGTTTTGTTGGTTTTCTTTGATATAGATATCTTATCATGCAAATTGCCATATATTATTCATTCCACTATGCACATATTTTATGTGAGGTTCATTTTTACTTGAGATTTTTCAATTTGGTGCAACATGAATACGGTTTTTACATTGGCATGACATGACACAATGTCATTACAGTGAACATGGTTGTCATTTTTCTGGATTAGTACTCTATGAGCAAAGCATCATTATTTGGTAAACTTGTTGTTTCTCTTCTTATATTGTTTGAAAGTGTGGAGGAGGTCTTGGAGCATCTGCATGCACTAGCAATGGAGAACAACTTCTTCCAACCAGACTTCACTCCAGAAGAATTGGAAGACATTCCTAGTATATATCGAGAGATTGTTGAAGATCCTCTTGCTCTTCATCGGGCATTGCTTCAGAGCAGAAGTTGGTACCAGTATTTTTCTTTCCTGACTGTCTCATTTATTCTTAGTCCTTCTGTCCTTGGATGGTAATTGGTAGGATAATCCAATTATGTCCACATTCTGTTTTTCATCTCAAAAGGCAAAATTCCATTTTCCTTACATTCTGCAATGTTCTACTTCGTTATTTGAAAGGTTTCTGTGAAAGCATTTTAGATGTGCTGAACTTGAATTCTTAAATCCATGCATCATAACATTTGAAAATTGTCTATTAAACACTTTCCCAGAAACATTCAAAATTCTACTGTTGGCCATTTTATCAAAGTTAGGCATCATGGACATTCTGTGCTACTTAGACCAAAAAGCCTGAAACATGGCTTTTGCTAAAGATACATCCTTTATCTCCATTTGCCATCATCTTTGAATCCAATCATCTCCATGTAATTTTCACTGGAATTTTACTGGATTATTGACTCTTGGCATCTTACAACTTCACTATTTTTTCAAAATAGCTACTAGAAAGTATATCATGTATTGTCAATAACTTACATTGCTTACCCAATCAAAAATTCCAGCCAGGACCAGCTAGAGTTTCCATATAGTTATTGATGACGAAAGTGGTTCTCACTGACTATAAGCTGGAGCTGTTTATGCATCATTCCATGCAGTTGAAGGTGGTCTATTTCAAATTCATATAACAGGCATTGGTAAATATGCACCACAGGGTAAGTAGCACTTCCTGAGTATCTACTTATTGTTTTAGAAAATGCAGATAATATGAAGAAATAACTTTCACTGTGATTGAATTTTCATTAAAGAATGAAGGAACCATGATGGTTCTCTGTGGATGAGTGAAAGAAGCATTTCCACCTTGATTTCTGTCTAGAGCTAGGATGCTCATATCCTGCTGAATGCAGTCCTTTCAAATCTAGGTGCTCTCAGACAATTGGCCTTCCTAAAAACTAATGGAGAATCTTGACAGTAGGTACACACTTGAATTCCTCTCTTTTGAAACACTTGTGAATTTTGCAAGAATTGTCTTGTCATACTCCAAGAATCTTGAATAGTTTTCACGGCCAGTAGAAATGACATTGAAAATAATGATTGGTTCAGCCATCCCTTGGGTGCATGGTTGGTGATGGTTGGGGTTGAGGTGGATCTGAGTGTCTTGACTACTTGCTAAAGACCTTGAAGGTCATTTTAAATTATTGGAGCATAACAAGGAACTTTTCAACACACTTCTGCAGCATTTGATGGATTACTGCAGCTGTATTCCCCGGTTTTTCCTTGTTATGCTCCAATAATTTTGAATGATCTTCAAGGCCTTTAGCAAGTAGTGAAGACACTCAGATCCACCTCAACCCCAACCATCACCAACCATTCACCCAAGGGATGGCTGAACCAATCATTATTTTCAATGTTATTTCTTCTGGCTGAAAGCCTTGACAACTATTCAAGATTCTTGGAGTATGACAAGACAATTCTTGCAAAATTCAATGGATCGCTACAGCTGTATTCCCCGGATTGAGACAAAATGCGATGATGCATTGCTTCATGCTGGGAATGTGACAGATGCCTTACACTGCGTTCCTACATTACCAGCCAAACTCTCATTCAAGATGCTAGTCAGATGAGAACTGACACAGCACTGCCCAACACTCTAATCTACCAGTCCATGAAATGAAAAAAATGTTTGTGATATTGACAGAATCACAAAAAAATCAGCCCGGGAACTTTATTGCCATACCTCGTATTATAGGTGCACAGTTAACGCCAACAGAAAATAGATGAAAAAATAATTTAAAAATCAAAACGATCTCTCTGCGTTCAAACTACGAAGATAAGTTTGAAACAGTCTTGCATGTTGTGTTCCAGTCGGTACGCTTTTTCTCAGCGTTCAGATGATTTTCGCCGAAAAATCCCATCGTGCTAATACTTTTGAGCGCTACTGTATGTCTGGAATGATTTTGCTGCTGTTACACATTACAAGGTTTTCTACTTGATGGAACCATCATACTTCTGCTCTAGAACAAGCAAGGCACCATTTTGCAGAAGGAAATCCCTCTAGTCAATGAAGGTACTAAGCCTCAATTAAGCTCTTCATGCAATGAATGAAGAGATTGTCTGTAATTTTTCATTATTATTCAAAAGCTTAACAAATGGCACTATGTCATGGCAAATAGGGCATTACTGAAAATCCACCTTGCAACTAGCTTGATTCCCTCTTGATTGAAACCCAGCATTAAAACAGTAGCTAATATAGGCCCATGTGTCTTGATTGAACCAATGACCTTCAATTATTTCTCATATAAGGCAGGAGCCATGGGAACCAATTTCCAACCATGTTTTCTATGGCAAGGCTCCCATTCCTATGTGGTGAAGAAATAGCTGGAAGTTTCCATTTTCCATCAGCTCCCCCATACTTGAAAAATGGGTTGTATTTCAGCACACTGCCCCCTAAACCCATTCATATGTCTTTCTTTGTCTCCCTGGGAGGGTTTACATAACAAATTGATAGCAACAAAGGAAACTGATGGGCATAAGGCATCATTACATTTGTTTATTTTGTTGTTCCTTGACCCTCTGCCCTCCCTCAGTGCTTCTGTCTTTTGCCAATTTTTCATTCTCTTTGAGGTGGTGAAGACTTTCCCCTTCCAAAAACTGAACTACTCACAACTTTATTGGGAGATGTCCACATATGTGGGACAAGAACAGCACTGAATATTTAGAGTCTTCATTCAGGGTGGTCCAGGTCAAGTGTAACACAATTTTAGAGTCTCCTCCTACACCAAATATTTGACTCATGTCCTAATGTTATTTGTTGAAATTGTACATTTCTGCTGTTCAATCCAACCTTGAATTTAACTTTGTCATTTGAGCACCAGTGGAGAAAATGCGTTGAAAACCAGGTGGTCCTCAGTTGTAGAACTGCATGAACTTGGCCTGAAAAGACCAGACATTGAAAAGACAGGCAAGAAGTTGAATTTGAGCAGAGCCTTCATCAAAAGGACATTGAATACTTTGAGATAGGCTCTACCACCTAATGATCTAGAGGCAGCAGGAAAACGACAAGAATGAAGAAATTCATCAACCAAGTCAAGTGCCTGATTTGGCGCAATCCCAACAGATCCATCAGGAAGATGGTGAAGGAGAAGAATGTCTCGAGGTCGACAAAAATGAGAGTAGTGAAGAACAGGTTCACCTCCTACTGGCTCCAGAAGCAACAGCACCTCAGTGCAGCCACCAAGAGTAAGAGACTGTCCTGAAGTCATCAGATGCTGAAGAGGCACAAGAATAGTTTGGCCTCCAACATTGTCTTCTTGGATGGGAAATTATTCAAGGTACAGGCAACAACCACAACAGGCAAAATGATCGAGTTTAGGCATGAAGTTGAGGGGAGATTCCCAACAATGCTGAAATGATGTTCTGCATCTGGAAGCTGGCCTCCATCATTGCATGGGCTGCTGTCACCAACAAAGGCAAGTGCATCTTCATCTTCATTCCTGAGGGCATCAAAATCAAGAAAATTTGCATAAATCCATCCTACTGGACGTCCTGTTCCTGTGGGGTCAATATCTGTTCAAGGATGAGCCATGGACATACCAGCAGGATGGAGCAATGTCTCATAAGACTAATGTGACCTAGGACTGGTGTTAGAAGAATTTGACAGGGTTCATGACCATGAAGAAGTGGCCCCTGTCGTCTCCAGATCTGGACCCTCTTGACTATGCCATGTGGTTGATCCTTGAGTCTAAGGCCTGTTTCAAGTCCCATCACAATCTGGATCATCCCAGACAAGACTTGGTCTGTATTTGGGATGAAATTCCAATGAAAGAGGTGAGGAACAGCGTCAACAACTTCAAGAAGAGGTTGAAGGCCATATTCAAGGCCAATGGTGGTGACTGAGTGAAATTTACATCATATCTGGTCAATTATGTCAGGAACATGCTGTGCAAGTTTCAAGTCGATCAAACTTGCTATTCCTAAGAAAATTGCGGTTAGGTTCATAATACTTGACCTGGACCACCCTGTATTTTGAGCATTGAAGATAATAATTTTTCCAGAACGCCCTCATAGCCAACTCACTTGGCATTGTCCCCCATGCCTCAGACCTCTCTCATTTGCAACCTGGAGCCCCCTTTCACCCTTTTCGTATAGGCCCTGCCTCAGTGCTTCAATTCATCTCTATTTTGTGGTTCAGTGAAGTGAGAGCAGTCGAAGAGTGAGTTTGTGTTTAGTTTATATTATGTGATCCTATGTACTATGGATCCACCCTGATCATAAGCTTATGCCTCAATCTCTTTCATCGGTGTATTATAGCTCTGAAATTTCTATTATTCTCTGTTCCTGAAAATGTACAATCAGTCCTATCTCATCAGCAAACTGGAATTTTCTTATCCTATTATCTGTTCCCCTCCTATTTATAGGTCAAACTGGCTTCTGGTATCATTGTCCTGGAAGAAGGCTGGCATTTATTGAAGCTTGAGCTTGAAGACTTGCTCTTTGCAAAGAACTTGGCTATTTTTTATTCAGGGAAGAATATCTCAGGAATCTGTCTCCTGAAGAAGACAATGCCTTTCCTGAACCCAAGATATCCCAAGCAATTGACTGTGAGTCCTGTTTGCCTTCATTGTTGCAAGAAAGTTTCTTTGCATTCCCACTTATTTTCCTCCGGTCAGGGATCTTTGTGCTTCCAGTGATATGAAAGCCTGAAATGTGGCCTTAGTCATGAGATGTGGTAGCTGCTTTAGCAAAATTTCAGTCTGACATTTCCCATAGGGCTGTGTGCACATGAGTATGCCTCAAGACACACCACAACTGGTGATTCATTGAAATAAATCCACAATAGGAAATAAAGCTCATAGACTGGTAGTCTTCAAACCTGACATATTCAGTCTTAAAGCCAGTGTCATGAAGAATTCCAATTCCAGCCATGATTTTAAGCAAAGTTAAGGGAGAAAAAGACCATGAAGACTAAGGAGAGGCTTCAGGAAGGGAGGAAATAGCTGCATCTCATTTCCTATAAATATATTCCATGCCGATGGCAAATTGTAAAATAATGCAAGGTGAAAAAATAGGAAGCTTAGACTGCAACCTATTAATGATCTAGCCTCCATTCATAGTTCAATTATAATGTGAAGTATTGTTGATGAAAGTGTCTTGGAATAGAATGACTGAGGAAAATCATCTCATTAATTTTGGTGGTAAGATACTGTATAATAAAGATTTAAAATCAACTCATTCTCACTTTAAGATCAAATTTGAATTATGAGAAATTGCTTTTTCCTCATTTAAAAAATATTTTGTCAGTATATGTCAAAGTAATCATGAGTGAATTTCAGGGCTAATTTATTTAATTTTAAAGCAAGAGGGAGTTTCTTGGAAAATTTGAGATAGAAAGATCAGGAGTTCTAATCCCTCTCCAAGGCTAATCCCATGGTGGAATTGTGATATATTATTGAAGTATTGATTGGAAGTACTGATTGGAGCATACCAAGGCTTCTGTTAAGGAGAATAGGTATGCCTATTTTTTGGATCTTGTTGGCTTGTGATATATCCTGCAAATTGGTCTTGAAAATTATCCTGAAGATTGGAGAGGGCTCAGAAGTAGTAGGAGGCAGATCAACTGAAATAGCAAATGTTTTATGTGAATTCAAGTGAAATTTGTGTGAAAATTTCATTTGGAAAGTCACTTTAAAATCTCTTCTGTGTGGTTGTATAATACTGTGCTCTTCGGTGTGATTGTATAATACTGTGCAATGCTCAAAAATGGATTGATTGTGGTATTGTGTGTCTGGTACTGTTGTGTTTTGATAAAGGTGACCGCTCTCTTTTACAGAGGAAAAGGAATGAGTGCACAAGGTAGAAAGAGAAGACATCCATGCCTTCATGTGTGCCCCCCTCCTTGGAGTGAGACTCATTCAAACTGTTGAATCATATTTGATATATATTTGAGTTTGCTGGGCCTATGGTACCACTGCATGCAAGACTTAGCTTCAGTTCCAGATTTGAGATTAAAGGTAATTTCCATCAAATAATGAAATGAAATGAAATCCCATTTATGAAACAGTGATTGCTTGCATCTGATTTGTTTCCAGGAGTCCATTAAAGGAGAATGAATTGCAGCTCCTCAGATATGGAGTGTCAAGAATGTATCATGGTGGATTTTTGAAAAAAAAAGTCTGTGGAATGACTGCAACAAGGACTGATTTGCTTTAAGAACATGATTGTGGAATGAAATTGGCTCCCTTTTTGTCAAGTGAAATCTGGTTCTTTCATCTTCCATTCATTTAAAATTATTTCTTCATTGTACTTACAACTGCTAATACAACATGGCTGTTATATTTTGAGGCAGAAACCTTGTTTCCTTTACAGTTTTGCTGTTCAGTACATAAATAATTTTTTGGTGTTCTGTAGTGATGGAAATGAAACTTAAGTAATGTTGTCATCATTATGCATCCAAGATTGATATTGATCTAAAGGTAATGTTGAAAACAATACAGTTCCAGGATGGACATACTCAATGATGACCATACAGAAACTGCAATGGATCCACTATGAATTCAGGCTGTTTGCTTATCTAAGAACCAATGTTGTTTTTATGGGAATATCTGCTGGATTTCCAACCAGAAGCACCAAAGTTCACAAGCTCACTCCACAATGGAAGACCCTGTTGGCTTTAACTTCTAGATCCAGCAGGAAATTTTTAACCTGAATAGTTACAGAAAAGAAGAGGAGTCCACTGTGCTACACTATATATGTGCTGGATGAATGTGCAATGCAGGCATTAATTCAAAAAAGAAACAAATGCAGTGGAGAATATCCCTTTATTTTGGAGTGGATTTGTAGATTAATTGTTATCCATATCTGCCATTTAAAGACAGAAAGGAAAGGAAAATGCAAAGAGATCAAGTTAACTTCAAGTGAGAATTTCATCAAGTATGGGATGTATCATTACCTTTTACTTGGAGGATATTAACCAAAGGACAAATGATATGAATCAAAGTAATACATAATTTTGAGGCTTTATTTTCCCAGAGAATACAAGAATATGTTAAAACCTTGTGTTCTTGCCGTTTGCCTCACGCATGACCCTCTGTAATTGAGAGTATGATCTGCAAATTTAAAAAAAGTTCTGTTGCATATTCAAGAGCTCAGAGGACATTTTGACATCTATGCAAAAGAACTGATGATCTGTGAACATGGTCCTGACCAATGTTCCCAAGGACTCCTCATTCAGCACCTTCAAAATGTCTTCTGATATCTTGAATTTGCAACAGAACTTTTCAACAATTTGCTGAACTCATACCCTCAATGTTTGAGGGTTATGTATGAGGCTAATGGTAGCAAGAATACAATGTTTTTTTTAAAACATATTCTAGTATTCAAGAAAAATATAGCTTCAAAATGATATATTACTTTTGCTTGTATCATTTATCCTTTGATTGGTATCCCCCTTGCAAAAGGTTTTGATACACTCTGCACATTCAACTTTTCTACCAATCTGAGTAAAAAGAAATGGATGTCACTCAAATCAGAAAGCACAGAGAAATAAATTGAGTTAAGATGACCATTTTTCTGACAGTGAAGTGTTGTGTGCAAAGACAATGTGATAGAGAATTAAATTGTAGGACTAGTATGCGTGACTCTCTTCATTTGCCTGTTTTCATGTTTTCTTGGGCAATAAAACTAGCCAGCTGACATTAGGATACTAAGCATAAATTCCTTAACCTGAAGTTTTCCATTGCCCTTCATGGTGACCATCTTGATTAACCTGTTGGACAGGCTGAAACATTCAGAAGAGATATCAATTACTGAGTTAGTAAAACCTGCTGCTGGGGCTTGGACAGTAACTGAATGTGAATTTCACTTGAGTGTGCCATTGCTTTTCCAACCTCCTTCACTTTTGGAAATATCATTAAAATCTATCATGATGAATGCTGATGACTTTTTCGAAAGTCATTTGGAAGTCTCAGAGGGTAGAAGCTGACATTCAACAGGTGTGAGTTTCATTTCTTCTCACTGGACCTGATGAACAGACTTCTAGCTAATTTCCTCTATCTTGTTCCTGTGACAGACAGCTATTGGCAGTGCACAAAACACCATAAAACACCTCTGAACAGTGTATGTGGGCATTGCATGACTTAGGCAGGAGTGCTGAAGAAAAATTGACATGCATCTCGACACCTTGTAACCATTCAATGTTGATCACATAACCAATGTATTTTTTTCTTCTCGCATTTATGAAACTGTATTTCTCCCATAGAAAACAGTAGAGCCATTTCTTTTTTATCGCCCTTACTTTGTGTTCATGTACATTCACTGTTCCTGCATGGGAATTTTAACACTGACTGGTAGTTAAGATTTATCTCCCTTTTTCCTGTTGTCTTTCCTTTTTGATTATGCTATCAAAATATATTTTAGCTTATAAATGAGCAGTGTACCTGTTGGTTGGTAGAAGCATTCATGGGGTTAACTAGTAATATGTGGTGAGCCCAGTATTAGCCTTGATCATCTTGAGCTTGAAAATCAGTCTTTCAAAGTGCCAGCAATAGGAAGGAAAGTCTTCTCCTGGAAGGCTTTCCAAGGAGAACATGGGAGCAATAAAGAGTTTCCCATCCATGCAGGGTTCACATGTAAGGCCTACATCAAAGGAGCTCAAGATGAGATTAGTTACACTAGACCATTTTGGATGTTTTATCCCTGCCTAATGGGGCTAACTTTGAGTCTTTTCTTCTTGGCTCACTCAAGTCGGTGGACTAGCTATTTTGTATATTTTTTGCAACATATCATTAAATTACTTAAGTTCCAGTTATGATCATGAGCATAACTTCTTGATATTCTTTTCAGGCTACAAATTATCAGACTTCTTCAGTGCCAAGGACCATCACGCTTCTCTCCAGCCAATTATGGAACAGCATTTACTATTGAATGCTACCAATGCTGATGCTCTGCTCAAGTCAACAGTGAACCTGCCAGTTATTTATGAACTGATGGTGCAGGAACTCAAAAATGATTCTTCTGCCAACATATCCAAGATCAGCCCATATGCACAACAAAATGTGAAAGCTTTTGACAGCTTGCTGAAGGAAAGGAATGCTGAAAACCTGTGGGATATCATTCAGTTTTTAGCAGTCAGTGATCCTGAGTGGGGCATGCAAGTCTTTCTTGATGGTATTAAAGGCAAACTTATGGTAAGTATGACTTTTTATGGAGGGAAGAATGCTGTCTTTAATGGAGAAGAGTTTGACATGTATGCATTGGGAGTTAACTTTTTATTATTATTTTAGGTCATGGATTGGATCCATGCACCAGAAATGCTACAGAAGCTATGTGCCTACCTACCTCTGGTTCTTGTTCCTCCCCTCAGTGACCCCAGCTATTCAATTCTGCAAAAGTCCATCAGGCAGTTATGTTCATTGTCTCAATCTCAATGGGATGCTTTCTCTTTGGCTGTTCTTCCTTACTTCAATAAGGACTCTCTAATTAAAGCAGTAAGTGGTTTTTCCTATTCTATGCATGCACTTGGACTTCTAAGAACATATGACATAAGTACAGGTTATGTAGACTGGGGCAGCCATGTGCTGACTGTATTGATTTACATGACTATAGCTCATTCATGGCTCACTTGTCCTAGACTGTCAATTCTCCACTAGAGTGACTTCAGTAGTAAAAGAACTCTTGACTTGTTATTGAAATCCAACCAAGCTCTGGTTGAAAAATTTTTTTGGTCAAGTGGTGCAAGTCACCACGAACTTTCCATATTATAATTAATGCCTGGTTTCACAGGAGACCCCAAGGAAAATCCTACATCTGTCATCAAGGCAATTATGAATCCTTGAATGACCACCTCCAACTAATAAATCACTCAGCGCTAAAGGTGTTATGTGATGAAATACAGAATTTCATATAGGCAATTGCCATTATGCCTAAATGCTTGTATGTAGAATGTCTGAAATATATGAAGTGCATTTGGAAAGTTCCTAGATTTTTCCCATTATGGTTAGTTCCTCCTGGAGCTGACCTAATTTTATGGGTAGGATGACTTGCTGTGATAGTCTGTGTGTTTTTGGGTGTGTATCTCATTTATAGTCATTTTCATCTCATTCTTATTCAAAGTCCCTTTTGTACACTGATAGAAGACTCAGAATCTCTGGTGGAGAAGGGTTAAAGGACCTAAAATGATTTCCAAAGGCTGATAAACATTCATGTGGAAGATTTTAAGTCTAGCAGCAGTGTCTGAATAGGTAAGCCATTTTTTGGGATGGAAGAACCTCTCTTTCTGGGAACCAGCAATATGAGAGACCATCTGCAGCTTTCAGACCTGAAATTGTCCAACTGGTAGTAAAGCCCATATTTACACCACAACATGTAAGATGAGATAAAATTGCTCTGGTGTGATGTTGGAAACTTCTGGCAATGTATCAGTGTCAAAGTTCAAGGTGAGGCTTTCCATCAATTGAAAATTTGGAGGCATTGAAGCTGTTGTAGTCTCCCAAATTGACATTTCTCAGAAGAGAGATTCTTCCATCCCAAAACTGCCTACTCAGTCAAAAACTGTGCTGCAAGACATGAATTCCTCCTCATAAATTATTTTACTACCTTTTCAATAAGTTTTAAAGGCTTTTTCATCCTTCACCATAAACCCCATTCCTGAAAACTGCTCTGACCTGAGTCTTCTACCAATGCACAAGTGACTTTGATTGAAAAATGCATGAAAACTACAAAAAAAAAGAGAAATACTCCCAGAAATGTGCATAATCTATCCCCACTGCCGGGGCAAAACATCTCATCCATAAACTTGACTTAGCTTCCAGAGAAACTAATGGTAGAACCAAAAGTTTGAGAAGATGTCAATTGTGCCTCATAATAGCTAAAATGAGGCACAAAACTGAAGGTTAAACTAAAGATTTGATCTTTATTGGCATGGTATTGTGACCATGTGTGGCATTGTTGGCAACATTAATTAAAGTTCTTATTAAAAATCTGAATAAAAAAGTATTGTTTTCTCTTCATTTATGCTACAGCATCTTTATCCTTCATTTATAAGGTGGGATCCTTTTAATTTACTGCTATCAAAAACCATGTAGATATTTTTTGAGTCTTTCTGGAATTGCCACAACAACTTATCATGGATGATGACAAAGACTTCTATTTTACCGTATCAATCAATGAGAACCTTCTTTATTGGGTGGATGGTATTTGGGTGGTAGCATTTGTTTGTGATCTGTCTGATTTCACCAGTAAATTTAGTGTAATGACCAGGGTGGATCTGTGTTATGGGTGGAATGATAGGTTTTTGGCTGGGTAACTGAACATTTGGTTGGTTGATGCTTTGATGACAGGTGCTCAAAAAGTTGGTGATCTTCTATATCAGGCTTTAATCACAAATGATGAAATAAAAGCCTGGTAATTTTAAACATTTTTATTAAAGTGCTTTTTTAAAATCATAGATTCATAGATAACTGAAACATGAAAAAAAAGTTTTTTCCTCATTGAGAAGTTATGGCAAAACCAGTATACTAAACATTTACTACATTTTGTCATTTTATCCTAAACAAAAGTGATTATGATTTGTAGGTGGCTACAAATGGCTGGAACAAGACAGCTGTCAAGGGAAGATTGAATAATCTGAGGCTGAAGCTGTATAAGTTTCACAAGTTCACTCACACACTGAAAGCTCTTGACTCCTTGGCAGAAGCATTTCCCCAGGATATCTGCCTAGATCCAGCATCCCCTAATGTTCTTGGAAAAACCAGTCAAGTACCCATAATGGTATTTACAGGAATTCAAGACAGTTTCCCAGGTGGGGTAGATTTCAGCAGCTTCAGAAGTTATCAAAAAGAGGTCTGTGCTGGCAGTATCTGTGTATACATTTTGAGTTCAACTTGTGTTCAGATTTCTGATGGTATAATATTCATGAATCTATTCCAATTTAGGGGACAGCTCTGCCACCAGCTGAAGCTTTGTTGTATATCTGGCTGGCAATGCAGGAGAAATTATGTGGTGAAGATGTCAGGATTATGAACCAGTCTCTTCCTGGTATAGTATTCTGCTTTTGGAATGCCTTGCTTTTTTCTCTTGGTATCGCTCTGTGGTGCAGTCATCATATTTTCCAGTTGGTGGTGGGGATGGTGATGGTAGCTTCACATTTTCACAAAATCAATTGGATCAGATTGGTCTTCTCATCCACATACTTTCCAATAACCCTCGTATCCTCTATGCTCCTAATGGAACAGATGCTGACCAAATCATACAAAAGGTTACTTCTTTTCATTTGCCTTATGGATATTTCTATATTAAAATTCTGATTCAAGAAAGCAGGAATCAGTCCTAGAATGTGAAACCAAAACTTAGAATTGAGATGGTCTAGAAAACTTAGCCTAAATGGTTTTTTCCAACAGGCCAATGAGACTTTGCATTTGCTGGATATAATTGGTCAGTATGCAAATGGGATCCTAAATGTCTCAGCTGAGATTCGCGCTTTCTTAATGGAAAACAAGACACAGAAAGCACTCCGTGAAATGAGGGATATCCATTCAGGATTGAGGATAGTCACAGATGATGTCAATTATGAACTTTATCATCAAAAATATTTGGAGAGCCACAATGAATTCATCACTCCAGATCAGGCAAGTCTATTACTTGTCAATGACCATTAGATTTTCAGAAAACTTTCATGTGTCTCCAATGATCAATTATTACAGGAATCGCTATTACGACAACTGAAGAACATATCGAATGCTGCTTGCAGTTGGCTGGCTCTCACATCTGGAATTTCACTTGACATTTTCATGGGTTTTCCATCTGAAGAAGACCTAATGGACTACTACATGAACAAAGCTTATTGGGATAATGTCACTGTACTTGCAGGTATGAGTTCTGATAAGGTAGTTTGTTGCTTGTCTTCCTAATGTTTTCTGATTCTCTCCATTTATGAAAAAGTGCTATCTATTACCAGCTGTCCTTTTCAACATGACTGAAGATGGAAAAATGCCTAATCACATCAACTACACGATTAGGCAAAATGCATCATTTACCTGGGACACCAACATGGTCCGAGAACGCTTCTGGTTTCCTGGTCCTCGTCATTGGGGTTCCTATTACTACCGGTTTGGCTTTGTATGGATTCAAGACATTCTTGAACGAGCGATGATATCTCTGTATGCTGGAGTTGAGATTGTGTCTCCTGGGAGCTACATTCAAGAAATGCCATATCCTTGCTACATGGAGGATGAATTTTTTTTCATGATTCAGCATGTCATGCCACTTTGCCTTACTATATCATGGGTATATTCAGTTGCCATACTTGTTCAAAATATTGTCTGCGAGAAAGAGCAGCGATTGAAAGAGGTGAGTATCATGTTCCTCCATAGCTGTAGAGGCATCTATTGGGTTGGTACATAAGTCCTGACAGCTTTTTACAAATTTAAATTAAAAATTCCCCTTAAAGCCTATAGCACAGATGCCATGCATATATAGGGCTGTGAAGTTGTGCTTTAAATTGGCATTAAAATGCAACTCTCTTGCATATTGTGTAAGGAAGAAAATGTTGGAGCTTCCCATGCATATTCACCACTGTATTTTGTACAAGTTCGATTTCAGCAACAACGCAGCATCTGCCACTCGTAATATTTGTGCTACATATGGCGAGGGCATGGTTTCTGAATGCACACGTCAACAGCACTTTGAGAGGTTTCGTAATGGTGACAAGTCCCTGGAAGATAAACTGCGGTCGATAAACCAGTCGAGTGTGACATTGAGAAATTGCAAGCACTGGTGGAGGACAACCTGTGACAGTCTACGTGCGGATTGGCAGAGCAACTCAAGTGCTCCCACTTGACCATTGAATGCCATCTCAAGGACTTGGGCAAAGTGAGCAAACTCGACACATGGGTACCCCACCAGTTGACACCTGACAACCTCCAGCAGAGGGTCAGCATCTGCAACTTTATGCTGTCGCAGTGGGACCACCAGAGCTTCCTCCACCAAATCGTCACAGGAGATGAGAAGTGGGTGCTCTACATCAACCACACCTGCAAGCGACAGTGGGTCAGCCGTGACAAGCAGCCGGAACCAGAACCTAAAGGTGACCTTCATCCAAAGAAGGTTTCTGTTCTCCCTCTTTTGGGATTTTCAGGGTGTCATCTTTTTCAAGTTGCTCCCGCCCAATACCACTGTCACCGCTGATGTCTACTGTGCACAGCTGCAGAGGTTGCTAGATGCACTGCGCAATGAGCGTCTGGGACAAGGCAAAGTTCGCCTACTCCATGACAACGCCAAACCACACACAGTGAAGGCTACTCATCAAACACTGGTGAAATTTCGCTGGGAAATCCTGCCTCATCTGCCATATTCGCTGGACCTTGCGCCCTCAGATTACTACTTGTTCCGGGCGCTAGAGAACCATCTAAAGGAAAAACGCTTTGATGATCGTGACCAGCTGGAAAAGGACCTGCAAACTTTTTTCAAGTCGAAATCCCCCCAATTATATGAAGATGGTATTATGGAATTGCCCCAGAGATGGGAATACATTGTAGATAATGATGGCACATATAATGTTGATTGATGTTCTTTTTTTCAATAAAAAACAGAAAGTGAAAATTCCAACAAGACTCATGTACCAACCTGATAGTTTACCATAGATTCTAGGTCTTGGTAGTTTACATGTATGGAACTTATTGTTATTTGGATAGGTGATGAAGATGATGGGACTGACTAATGGTGTTCATTGGGTGGCATGGTTTATTACAAGTCTTAGTCAAATGTCTATCACAGTGGTTGCCCTGACACTCATCCTGAAATATGGGAAGATTCTCACCTATAGTAACCCCTGGATCATCTTCCTCGTGCTTGAGATCTTTGCGATTGCCAATATTATCTTCTCGTGAGTCGTGCCCTAGCCAGTAAATCTCTTGCTATGCTGAGACATAAGTCCATTTAATAGAATGATGCTGACTTATAGTTATGCTTTAGAAATAACTCTTTGTCCTATTAGTTCTATACAATTTTTTATAATTACTTATATTGGCCCTGTTCTGATTGTTATTTTCTTTAGGTTCCTTATCAGCGTGTTATATTCAAAAGCAAAGTTGGCTGCAGCTTGTGCAGGGATTATCTACTTCCTTTGCTACATCCCATACATGTACCTGGCAGTGAGAGAAGACAGTGCACATGACGTTATCCCAGCATGGCTTCGATTTCTAGCTGTATGTTGAATTGA
Organism: Darwinula stevensoni; assembly: GCA_905338385.1. Classification (NCBI taxonomy): domain Eukaryota; kingdom Metazoa; phylum Arthropoda; class Ostracoda; order Podocopida; family Darwinulidae; genus Darwinula; species Darwinula stevensoni. The sequence goes on along the minus strand of CAJPEV010000025.1, from coordinate 254,707 downwards.
TGCAGATAATGTTAGGCCTACTATCCTTATAAGCCCTTCTCTTAGCATGAGAGGCCTTTGGGAGGTTACGTTTTTCCCATGTTTGTGTTCTTTCATGTTTTGTAGCATGTTGTGTTAGTGCTAAATGGTTGTAATTTCTTGAAACCTTCCCAGTCCTTGCTGTCTACTTCTGCATTTGGACTGGGGTCCAAGTATTTTGCCTTCTATGAAGAAGTGGGTGTTGGTGTGCAGTGGGACAATTTTTACAAGTCTCCAGTGGAGGATGATACTTACAATCTGCTCAGTGTCACCATCATGATGATTCTCGACTCCTTCATATATGCCCTTCTTGTATGGTACATTGAGAATGTCCATCCTGGTGAGAGATTGTAACCTACTTTTCTATTTATAAAATGTATAGACAAGTAATTTGCTGAGTGTGCTTTTATTATCTAAAAAGGATCATATGGTATCCCCAAGCCCTGGTATTTTCCATTTCTGACATCTTACTGGAAGGATGGTCGAACAGAGGATTGTGGTTTCAGTCTCAAGCAACTGTTGAAGAGGCTTTTTCAAAGTTCCTCCACGCTCTCAGTCATGGATGAAGATCTTGCATGTGCCTTGGAGAGCCGAAGAGGTCTCTAATGTTATTTCCCTGAGTATATGTGTTGCAATAATAATGCTGGTATGTGAATTTAAAGCAATTGCTTCCCCCACAGATGATGAAGAAAGACTCTTTGAGGAAGAACCTGGCCACATTCCACTAGGAGTATGCATTGAGAGTTTGACCAAGACTTATCATGGAAGCAATCGCCCTGCTGTCTATAATCTTTCCATTAACTTATATGAAGGACAAATTACAACATTGCTTGGACACAATGGAGCTGGAAAGACCACCACAATGTGAGTGACAGTACTTGGTTCTTGTTATGCTGTTGTAACTGCTGACCTACTGGAGCTAGAATGCTGATGTTTCATGTGTATTTAAGACACAAGATGTTGTTGGCAGTCATCATGAGTCAGAGTCAATTCATTAGTTTTTTAATAACTATTAATTGTTGAAAAATACTTTGGACATTTTTCTGAAGTTAATGGGGACAAAGCTTTCCATTTTGCATGATTTTATTTCACAAATAGTTGCAGAATGGTGAACCTCTCATGATTCTCTCATACTGCTACAGGTTCTGCAAAGAAGACCTGATACTCTGCTGTAGTCATAAAGGCTGTTCTCTTGACATGTAATTAGAAGTAAGTGAGGACACTTGATAAATTCATTACCCAGGACAAATGTGAAATAGGACTAGATAAACATCAATGCACCAACCACAAAGAATCATCAACATTGTTGACATTTAGTGAACTTGACCCTCCACATTCTGAAAGAAATTGAAATGATCATTCAACTTACCCCTTTCGCCTTAATGGTAGCATTTTATACCTTGGACTGTAATTAGATCATCCAGGAATTATCCACCTTGGGAGTTCAATACCAAAACCTCAGATGGATGGAAATTTTCCTTAGATCTCAAGAATGCCTTTGTGTAAGGGGACCCAACAGAGACAAATTACCTTCCATAGGGTTGTTCCACAAGGCTCCATCATAGGCCTCCTTGCATTTACATTCTGCACCGTTGCTTTTAGATGCACAAATGGAATTAGATTCATGGAAGTTTCAGCTGTATGTAACAAAGTGATTGCAAACCATATAAACTTGAGAGTGGAACCTGTTCTGAATGATTCAAAAGTATGTTCTTACAATTGTTTCTGGCTTTAAAAGAGGTGACAGAAGGCCTAATTCTTCCAGAACCCTGACTGAAATACCAAACATTTCAAAAGAAATTGTTTGCAAAAGACAGATTTGGCAAAATATGAGAGTGTCACTCAGTTGTTTTAGTGAAGTGTCCCCAATTGTCTTAGAGGCACAAAATGCAACAGGGGTTTAATTTGCAAATATGTTTAATATAAAATGTCAGCCTTTTCTATTCATTCCAAGCCAATATAATTCCAGAGGCTTTCATATGTACAATGATGCAATATGGGCAATGATGAAACTTAGTGAACCTTATTGTGAGTAGGCATGGAAAGGATAAGTGAAGCTGATTGTTGCTCTGTGAATTCTATTAGTCACACATATTAGTCATTGGGTCAGTTAGATGGAATTACTAAATTCTTCTTGAGTGGAATAAAAATAAACATGCCAAATTCAATCAAGGTATGAGTCAGTGAATAATCACATCTTGCCCTACTTAGACACAGTGTCATAAAACATCTTGGAAACTGTTGGGACAAACTATTATGATGTTGGCACCACATCATTATCACTCAAGTCCAAATATATTATTTTTCAAATTAGACATTTTTGCTTGAATAGGTGAGGTCCTCCCCTAGATTCTTAGCCGTCCTGCTCGAGTTAACTTGAGCACAGAAGTCTCTCATTTCTTGTGCATATTATGTCAAAGGTTTGCCCAAGGTCTCAGGAAATAGTCCATTCCTTTGCTTACCTTATGGTAATAAAGGAACTTATTTGCATTAACAAATATCACAAACTTTACCCCATAAAAAAACCTTGTGCGCGTATGTATGGTACCCATCAATAAGTTGTTGAGAGTGTTATGATTCTTGAAAGCTTGAGTTCTATTTTCATTCATTTAATTCATTTTCAACAAGTTTATTTTATTCATTTATTTATATTCATTTAATGAAAGACAATTTTATATTAACAGGTCTATTTTATCTGGGCTATTTCCACCCACACATGGCCGTGCAGTGATCTATGGACATGACATCAGATCTTCCATGGACCTCATTAGACATTCCCTTGGGATGTGTCCTCAGCATAATGTCCTCTTTGATGACCTCACTGTTGAAGAACATTTCTGGTTCTACTCCTGCCTAAAGGACAATGGTGCCCTTTTTCTGGAAGAAAACATGGAGAGGTTTGTATTAGATGCAGTCATTTGATATGCATGGTAAAGTGCTAAAGCTTTGTTTGTAGTATGAGTGAAATACCAGGTGTCCATAAAAGATTCATGCAACTTTAAACTTTAATAAATCATGAACAAATGAAGTTACATATATGTGGTTTGCAGCAAACAAAAGTTTAACATTTTAAGTTTTATTCTGTGCAATTCAAATTGTTGAATACAATTTGTAAATGTTTTTTTTTTCAGCTTTTGGGAAGTGAATTGGTGACTCCACATGAGAAGGCAAATGTGTGTTGTGGTTTTAGGAGTTGAAATCAGTCACTCAAGTGCCTTGCAAGTTCAGAACTGTTTTAGCAAGGATTCTTTTGTCCATGTTTCAACATATCGATAGATGAAGCAATTTAAGGACACAGGAAGTGTGCTGAAAGAGAAGAACTACAGTGGCATATACAATTCCTTACTGGCATGACACACAGATCATCTTGGGCTGCTCTTGAAGGCTTCCCATACACATTCAACATTGGCATCTGATGTTGAATGTGTACAGGAACGGGAATGTGTAAGGCCTACAGGAGCTTATATCTCATGAACAAGAGTCCTTACTGTAAACAGTTCTGAACTTGCATTGCACCTGTGTGTCTGACTTCAACTCTACAAACCACAATGCACATTTTCCTTCTCTTGTGGAGTTGCCATTTCACTTCCCACAAGGAGGAAATTAGCTTTCAAATTTTAATGAAACTTAAAAGGTCACGCTTTTGTTTGCTGCAAACCACATATATGTACATTCATTTGTTCATGGTTTATTAAAGATTAAAGTTGTACTAATCATTTATGGACACCTTGTATAATGGGTAAGATTAACTCTTTGTCTCCAAGCAGCCAATATATCAGTGCGCTTGATTTCCCATTTGGATGAGCTGCTGATATATCGACTTGTAAGTTTTGTTCTGTTTCATGAGCAATCCCATATTTTCGACATCTTCTATAGTCAATATAGAACTAGAACTACTTCTGCTAACGAAATATATTCCATCTGAAAGCCAATTCGATACAAGAAAGATGTGTTTTCAGCGATTTATGAATTGCTCTGGAGACAAAGAGTTAAGCACTTTTAACTCCAGGTGTACTCAGTCTGGATGCAGTTATTATAAGCAGATTCTACCTGCATAAACTATCATCAAGACTTGGAGTTACTTGAGCGGCATGATAATGTGAGCAGAGTTATGTGTTTAGGATGCATGTTAACATCTTTTTCAGTTAGTGTCATACCTGTTGCAAACTTTTTCTTGTGTGGCTTATGAAAAAAACCTGTTGCACCTTCGTTCACTACTTAGAATGTCATGTCAATTGGGCAGCCCTGGAAATACTGAGCTACTTTCCTGCAGACCGTTGAGAACATGAGAATCCCTTGGTTCTTGTGGGTTCTCCAAAAACCATTGCCAATAATAATTTTAAAAATTCAAAATTGAGATTTGCTTTAGGTTCTATACTAATGTTTCAAAATCTTTCAAGTTCTTAATCTGCTAAGCTGGACAACCATGTTGTCAGCAATAAATGTCGATTCAAATTGTTTTCATTTGTAAATATTTTATTAAACTTCCACATGAGATTGGAATTAGACAAGAATTTGTGGTGCTTCTAATGGGATAAAAAATCATGAACCCACATTTCCCACAGTTGATTTTATAAGGCATCAAATAAGGCTTTTTTTTGTGTCACTTAATATGTAATATAAAAACTGATGGCATTTTCTCAAAACATAATAATTTTGCCCCTAAACCTAATTCAATGCATGTATAATTTGAAAGGTATCTTTTGCTGAACTCACAATTGCATTAAAATTAAAATTAAAATTTTGAACTGTTTGAAGAATCAGGTTAGGTTAGGTTTATTTCATAGTACAGTGAAATCTCATTATAACATAATGTGGTCCCAACATGTGGTAACATGTGGTCCCAACATGTGGTAACATGTGGTAATTTCTTGTAATTTCTACTTAAAACTGAAAGTACTTTAATCTGAAATGTAAGAAAGAATATAGAACCCAAGGAAAAACAATAAACAACCTCACCAACCACTCTTAAAGAAAGTGCCATGCAATTGGAGTCAGTCAAGCCAGTACACATTACTCAGTGATGTCATAGCTACAGTCATTTAACACTGCCAATCATTTTTAAGCTATTGCATCCCATCGGTTGTGTTATGCTGGTGCAAAAGTGGGGAATACATTGTAATGCTAACTAAAAATAACTCCCAAAACTTTGAAATTAAGGCATTCATCTGAAATTTTACTGTATATAAATACTAAGTGCATTATGTGGAAACTTTTTGATGTTTTTAATGTAGTAAATCTACTAGAGGTTTTCACAAAATAAGTTAATCCAAAAAGTATGTTAATCTGATGGATGTTGTAATGAGATTTCACTGTATTGTAATAAAGTATTTTTTTCAATTGGTCGTTCGATACCCTTTCAAATATAAATAAAAACATGCAGCTATGAGAAATTTCCTTTTTCAGTCAGAAGCTGCATATTTTGATTTAAAAAAACCTTCATATTACATTCTGCAATGGTTTTTGTTCAGAAAGTTTACATAACAAATTTCATGAAACTGTTCATTTTTATGTGTGCAGATTATGTTGTGTATGCTTAAACTTATATTATTCTTTGTAGAAGATTATGAAGTGTGTAACTTGAGCAATTTTTTTATTTATAACTTTCTTAACCTCCTCAGACCCAGAAAATATGAAACCCATAGGATTTGACACATGCACAAGCCATCCAGGTCTTAAGAGGCTAACTTGACCTGACTTTGTCTACTGTTTTCCTAATATTCAGATTTGGATAGAAATTGCTCTCTGGAGTTTTACTACAAGTATATTTTAGAATATACATAGTAGGATCAAAAAGTTTCCAGACTGGAAGGAGTTTGCCCAAACTAGGCTTCCTGGGAATATATTCCCAGAAGAGATGTAGAGTTTGATGCTTACTTTTTGAACTTCCCACATGTGAAGTCTCTCAAACATGTCTGATGGTTGCTAAAGCCCATCACATACAAAGTATCAATTTTCATTTGTTGCTGTGATATCTGGCAGTGAACAATCATAATTCGAGCTGCTTGCAAATGTCAAATTTTGGCAAAAAAAAATTAGGGAAAACTCCTATGGAGATCCTCATACCATTCAAGGAAGTGCACAGGATATTTTTACATTTAAATGGATCTGTCATAGGTAAATTCAACATTGTGCATAGGGTTTAAAGACTTATATTGAATTCAGTTCCTTTGCACCATCCTATACTGATCCAGTCTATTTGGTTCTGGTAAAGAGAAGTGGTAAGTAAAAACTTGTTCAGTTTTTGCTTAAATGGAACCCAAGATTGTGCAGCAGCTTTTCTATAAACCAAGAACATGTAAAAAGGTATGCTATGGTTATATATATTTACAAAGCCACATGATTCTGCTCCTAATTTTTCCTGCATGAAGGTCTACCTCTGATAGTGATGTCAAACTGGTCTGTCTCATTGGTAGACCAGTGAGGTTTATGGATGATGAGTGCATTTCTGTTCTTTCACAGGCTCCTCAGTGACTTAAGTCTCTTGGAGAAACGACACATGAAGGTGCACTGCTTGAGTGGAGGGATGAAGCGAAAGCTCTCTGTTGGAATTGCTTTTGTGGGTGGCAGTAAAATAGTTATCCTGGATGAGCCCACTGCTGGTGTTGATCCATGTTCAAGGAGGAGCCTCTGGGACTTCATTGCTCAATATAAGAAAGGTCTCTCTCATTCCTGAAGCCATCATTGGTTCACTACAAGTCTTTGCTTGCTAAAAATCTTGTCTACATGCTGAACTCACAGATGATACTTGTATGAATTGGACTCATAATGGAGTTGGCACTTTCTTGTTTGGCAGGGCGAACGATCCTCTTGTCAACACATCACATGGATGAGGCAGACATCTTGAGTGATCGCATTGCAGTCCTGTCCAATGGAAAAGTAAAATGCTGTGGATCATCTTTATTCTTGAAAGCCAAGCTTGGAGAGGGTTACCATCTCCATGTAGTGAAGGAGCATACAGATGATGAGACTGGATCACCCAGGTAAGCAGGGAATTCATTTTTCAATAAATTTTATTTCTCTTTTGATCCATTTGCATGATGTATTGCAAGAAAATGTGCTTATGGTGTGGAGGTAAGATATTGACCCCATTTTGATACCAGCACCTTCTGATATCCTATCAGGAAGCTTGGATTTGTTTTCACTCCTTGTCAATTTCTTGAATGGTGTTGTTGAGAAATTAGCTTTAAAAATGGATATGCGATCCTTAATTTCATTCTCATTAAAAGGAGCCTACCTGATGTGTGCATCTCTGTGGGTAGAGTTTTCATACTTGAACTATCTAGAATGCAATTTTAAATTGTGAAGTTCAGCTGATGATTAATCAGAGTAGTACTTAACAAGATGTTTTAGTTGCATGATGGGTTTCACAAGCAGTGGTTGTTTTATGAACAAAAATATGCTGGACTGGCAGCATTTTAGGATGCTAAAAGTTCTGTGGATATTACAGGGTTGTTGTAAAGAAATGGGTAATCTTTAAATTGAAATGATTATAAAATGGTTTAACGGAGATGCATCTTTTGCTCAGGGTGGATACAAAGTCACTTGGAACTAATAATTCACAGAAAATTATGGAATTTAAATATCTTGAGGCTTTAACTTCCTTAGCTCTCTTCTTCCTACTTTGCTGTTTTCACTCCAGTGCTCTTTCTTTCTCTTGCCAAAGTTGTCTTTCATGATGCATGTGTATGCAATGCATGCATAACCAGAGTGGAAAATGTTTTATATACTTCATTGGAAATATTCCACTCAGCACAAGTACATCCCAAAGATATCCCATAGATATCACCTTGGGACAAGTGAGAAGTCCTAGAAACAACTACTAAGGACATCTTAAGGTATCAAAATGTCTATGCACAAAGACATTCCAAGGATGTCCCATTCTTGCAGAACCAAGCATATCCCAGAAATATCCCAGGGACGTCACTTCTCACTTGTTCAAAGGACAAGTCAGAAGTCCCAGATACTATTTGAACAGACATCCCAGTGATATTAAAATATCTGTATGCCTTTCTTTCTGTAATGGACTCATTTCCTATCATGCAAGATGACCCTTAATTTTCTAAGATATCTCTACTTGATCTTCTAGGACTCCCCGGTCTTTAATTCTTGATTGATTGGAGAATAATGGTAAAGAGGGAAGAAAATCCTGCACAAATCAAGTTGATAAAATTTTTTGTGAAGATCTATGGTTGAAGATCAGGGCACATAGGAGACATCTGTCAAAGTTATATACCTGACTAAAGGAGACAAAGACGACTGAAGATGTCTTAAAGACATCCTTTATGGGATATCTAGAAGCATTTGACTAAGGATGTATTAGTACCACATTGTTGTGGCTCAATGGATAAGTACTTGGGCTAGCACATGGGAGGTCCAGGTTCGGATTCATCCAGCGGTGAGTAGTATTCTCCTGGGCCGACTGCTCACCTGGTTGCTTTCAAGTACTCTCTGCTCTACCTTAGCATGAAGCATAGGCCACTCTGTGCTCCATTGTGTGAGAAGTAGGGGTTTGGTGCACTTCAATAGCACCTGCTACTTTGGCTCTTACAGCCTAATGTGCAGCAAAGGAAGGCTTCAGGCCTGAGCAGCTTCAAAGTTGCTGTCACCTTCCCTGGGCCCATGAAAATGGGATACATAATGACATAGAGTATGGGAAGGTGAGGCAATGTTGTCAGGGATGTTTGATAGGGGTGTCCTTTGCCCTATGCCCTATGCAAAGGCCCTACATGTATTGCTACATGTAGAGCCATTTGTGGTGTTTGTCCTTGTCTGTGTGTGTCCATCCCAGTCCACACTTTTTAAATAAATAAATAAATATTAAAAGCATGTCTTAAAGATATCCCCTTTGGGACATCTATAAGAGTTCCACAGAAGATGTCTAAAAGATGCCTCTTAGGTGTCATCAAGTTAACCCTATTGAGATGTTGGAAACCATCCAAAATTCCTAAATCCAAAGCTTCAAATGTCTAAAAAACTTAGAATGCTTAGCTTACTAGAATGGACATAGGTGGTTATATGAATGGTGAAGTTTGAATCTCCAAGAGAAACTTGGCAGGAATTTCAACAAAATATCAAAAACCAACATGTAATGATTATGCAATTAGAGATTTGTTTAAGAAATTTAAAGACACACTCTGGGACTCTAGGTTAACTTTGGTCACTGGATTAATTTTAATAAACTTGGATCACTGCTTGCCTAAGATAACTGGTGTTCCATTATCAACTCAGATGTTGGCTTGTGAGTTTCAGACAGTCTTGGTTGGAAAAGATTTTCATATTTTCAGCTCTGCAGGATCCTCACCAGGGACAGAATCCTGGTAAAATCCTCATCATTGATTGATCTTCTTTGAAAATCCCAATAAAGTGATGCAGAGTTGGAAGAAGAGAGGGTATGGCCATAAGGCTGTTCCTGACTGTACCCACAGCTTAAGTCCTCACAACCACCACAAATGCATGCTCCATTGGATGGGGATAGCTAATTCTCATGCATCTAGTGTACAAAGTGGGGAGCAGTACACTATATTTTGTACACAAGCATCTACACCCCCACATGATATGATAATGGGTAGCAGACATGACAATGCTCAGAAGAGCAACCAACTGACAGCCAAGGAGAAATTGAGCTCTATTGGGATCCATGCCTGAAAGATCTTTTCATGTATCAGGCTCTGAAAGAAAAGAGCAGAAGATAGGGAGAATTTTACTCACTCTGCACTTTTTCTGGGGAAGATTCAAATATATGCTCTGTTCCAAAAAATGTTGGGGCATTTATTTATTTGGAGCTACTTATAATTGGTTCAGAATATTGCTGTTCACTTTTGAGGACTGACTACTACATTAAAGGAGCATATGCATGCTGTGATAACAATATCCTCATTGGGGTTAGAGATACAGGAGGTAATTCAATGTGTGACAGCCCTGAGGCAGTTCAGCCAGAACTATTAATATTTGGTTGAATGCTTCAAAATTCAGTTGTGTGCTGCATACATGATGTCTGAATTGATATGCATACAATCATAAGTGCATTATTCTTACCTGATTCACACTTGGAAGAGGTGCTCAAAGTACCCACCATCAATCTGTGCACAGGCACAGGAAATCGGTCTAAACCCAGACACTGCACTGGGTTTTTTTTGTTGCCTACATTTGCAAATAACAAGAGGAAATTAAATTTACTGGAATAGAACTGATTCCACTGGTGGCACCATGCAGTGTTCAGAATTTTTTTTCAGCTCTAAAATCTTGCTTAAATTTAATAAAATAATCACATTTTAAATCTTAGATGAAATAGGTTAATCATGTATTTTAAAAGAGGCTAAGCAGACTGAAGCTAATATCCTTAAGAGCACTCTAGGTCTCCTGAGTCTAGGGAAAATGGTATCCAGCCATTTCATAATTTCCCAGGCTGTGTGACAAATTGCACTTTGCTGTTGGAACCATAGGGCTACTCTTATGAAGTTCATGGCACTGGAATGCACATGAATGTGGCCTGCGGGATGGAAAGCATTAGGAAGACATTTATTTTCCATGTGTATCATGTGCAAGAACTCTTGAGAATTGTCATAAAACTCCTGATGCTCAAGATTGTTGCAAGCATATTCACTTCCTTTTGCTTCGATTTTTCTTATTTATTTTGAAGTAAAACAATATTAAAACCTATACATTAATCAAGTTGGCTATGGAGTATTGTTGAGCAAACAAAGCTTGAAGTACATTTTGCTGGCTTTTTGAACAATTGCTTCAAAGTAGCCAGCTCTTTTGAAATTGTCATGGATTATGACAACTGTGAGGAAATCATAGAAGGCTTGCTGTTGGGGTATACCTGGCACTTGGAGTCCTGCTCTAGTAATAATTTCTTGTGAAATGGAATTGAAATATTAAGTGTTTCAGATGGTTGTACTTCATATTGTTCATATGAGTTCATATATCAAGACATTCTTGGTGACCTTGGAAGGGTTGTCATATTAACAAAAGACACTAATATTGCGGATCGATGTACTTTGAAAATAGGCACACCTGCTTGATACTGGAAGGGACTTGTACAAGAGTAGTACTAATGGGCTGTTGTCTGATGATCCTCCAATATATCATGCAACAAAAAAAATTGAGCAGTGGAGAGGTAGCAGACAGGATGATCCTTTCCATCTTTCTCCAATCTTTCTCCCCTACCAAAACTCCTAAACAAATCATCATGTATTATGTCCTTAATCAAGGGGAACTAAGAGACCTTCCAACTATGAGGAAATGTCATGATTGGTGCCTAGAATTTCAAATATTGAATAAGGAAAAAGGGGGCAATATCCATTCAAGCTTGGGGAGAATGCTCAGTTTTTTCTTGGAAATGAGTATTACCTGCATCCATAATCATAGCATTTGCCTTTGCTTATAACATCACAGGATCATTCAATGAACATTATCAAAAATTGCATTTTCAATTTCACAAGCAATATCATGGTTATTGTGGAAGGATCACTACTGCCATAGTTTTGTCCATAGAATGAAAAAGAAGTCAAGATTCAGTAATGAATGGAGCTTTCTGAAAGGCATTGGTGGCTTGATATCCCAAAGGCATCCCCAACATGTAGGATTTTTAATGTATATCAAGACTTCTGAATTCATAGCACAGAGGCCTCATTTCAAGTAGAGCTTTATTTTAGGATGCAGTATCTCTTCTCACTCTCTCCATTTGAAGGTGATGTATTCCACAATGTATTCATATCTGGAAGTCATCCCCCCCCTCCCCCCTCCTCTCCCATCTCTGCCTTCCTTAGTATACAGGATCATACCCCTCATTGTTGTGTTTTTGTTCTCTCTATGAGCAGGTCCTTCACATCCAAATGCCAGGAAAGAAGAGTGACTTCATTCATTCAGAAACATATACCTACTGCATATCTGGTCTCAGAAACCCATCATGAGCTTCATTATGTCCTTCCAATGCATGAACTCCATCGAGGACACTTCCCTCCTCTCTTCCAGGTACTAACACTTTGTTCCATTTTTCTGACCCCTTCTCATGAGATGATAGACTTAAAAAAGTCAATCATTACACTATATTGCCAAAAATCAAGGCCCACCTTTGAATATGCTGTACTTTGCCATTGCCTCACCTGTCAAAATGGTATTGATGCGTGGAATGCATTAGATGACGAAGTAGTGGCTGCCCCTTCTGTGACTATCTTTAAGAAGAAACTAGATGCTTTCATGGACAGGCAAAATGGTGGGGAACAATGTTGACGTTAGGTACTAGACAGTAAGCAACTAGGATAGGCAAATAACAAAAAAATAAAAAAAATAAATAAATATTTAGCTTTAAAAGGGTTAGGCCTACCCTAAAATTAAGGAACCCTCAACACGTGATATTGAAACAGATGAAATCGCCTCTTTATATCACTAACTATCTTGAATCTCTTGAGGCACTCATGCCATGAATGATATCATGAACCCTGACCTGGCTGGAGGAAGTTACCAGTGTGTTCGTGAGTCTTCCATTGTGTTATGACAAAGCACCAAACCTTGGAGTGGATAATAAAAATTGCAATGCCTTTCAAAGGTGCTCCTCAGGTCAAAGGGGAGAAATATGAAAGAGGAGTGGAGGGGGTTCTGGCCCTTAAATTGAGAGGTCATTTGTCCCAACCCCTGGACTCCCTGCTGCATTGTTGTCATAAAATTTTGAAATTTAAATGGGATCACTTCAGCGAGAAGTGTATCTGTGATGGTAGATTTGAAAGTAATAAAATCTAAGGGTTGTTTAAAAATGTGATTCATTTATGTTTTCATTCATCAGGAAATATTTTTCTCAAGCATAGGCTTGAATTTAAAAAAATATTCTGCCTACTTTGTTAGCTTGTATTACTTTTTCTCTCTCATGTCATGAAGGTGTTTAAGAATATGCTGTCTATTATAATTGCATCATTTTTGCTCTCTTTTTTAGGACTTAGAAGGAACCAAAACAAGGCTGCATATACAGAGTTATGGAATCATGAATACAAGTATGGAGGAAGTGTTTCTCAAAGTAGCCTCAGACCTTCCAAAAAGCCGTGAGTGTTTAAACCTCAAAAGAGCTCTTATATTTATCAAGATTGCTAATAAACAAGAATATATTTGTTTTGCACAGGTTGTCATTTGGGTAATACAAATATTTGTAAGCCCATGAATCCATTTTTTCTCTGATGAAGAAACAAAGTCCTAAATGTAATGATATAATGGGAGAATTGCAGAACTTGTCATGTTATCAATCTTCTATGCCTTTTCTTGATATCTCATTGATACTGGAATTAGAAGATTAATTATTCATTTAGCATAGATAGGATCCATCAGTGGAAAGCGTAGAAACAGTTTAAAATGGATGAATTGTGACTAATTTTTTTATTGTAATCATAGTCTGGAACTTGGTGGTATGCAGCTTGCATCAAACCCCCATGTAGATATAGATATTTATTTCTGGATTGCCATATCTGGTCATATTTAGGATGTTGAAAATGGTTTGGGTCCAATAACATTTAGCAGATGGAATTACAAACCCATTGCATTCCTAATACATAATTAGCTCAGAACTGTATGTTAGGATGGTGGGATGATTATGCAAGAGCTAGAAAGCCATGTAACCTTGCCCTTGTTGTTTGACATGACTTGATGTGACTATTAGGTATTGCTTCCATAGGCTCTACAAGTTTTGGCCATAATGAAGGTGAAAGTTCACTAGATGGAAGGCTCCCTGGGCAAAATGAAGATGAAGACTCTCAGCTTCTTGATTTGATGGATGATAAACTGGATGGATCAGCGGATTCGGAGTCAGGGCTAGGGAAACTGGTCCTTGTAGATAGTGATGAAGAACCCTCCATACCTTCACAAAGAAGCAGACATGATAGAGTCATAGATGATGATGTTCCACTTCTGGATGATGTGAATGTAGAGGACTTTCTAGTGAAGCAGGATTCGGATGGAACTCATCCTGAGAAGATAGTCTGTGCCAAATTTCAAGGAGGATGCAGATCCAACATGCTGCAAGGAAGGCCTCTCATGTGCCAACAGTTTTGGGCCATTCTATTGAAGAGATACCTCTGCACCAAACATAATTGGAAAGGTCTCTTCTCACAGGTGAAGATAAATTCTTCAGGAATTAACATTTTGGCCAATGGATTTCCCTCTCAGAATCATTTCTTTCTCTATTTGATAGATCCTTCTGCCAGCTTTCTTTGTTGCAGTGGCAATGTCAGTGGCTTTGACTGCTCCTCGAGTTCAAGAGTTTCATCCTCTCATTCTCTCCCCATCTCAATATTACAACTATACTCAGCCATATGGGAATGCAGTTCCTTTTGCAAGCAATGGAAGAGACCTGAATGAATCAAAGTGAGCATAATTCAGCTTTTTTTTATTTATTTTTTCCTTTAGCCTTTTCACTGTTTAAAAAAAAAGCCCTTGTGACCACTGTAATGAGAATTGCGTTGTGTCTCTGCGAACAATGGTTTAAGTTTAAATTGTCCTATCTTGAAAACTGTTGATGATAGACCAAAATGTGTTTAACAATTTATTTACAGGAACAGCCAGAGTGTTATCAGAAAAGTGCACAAATTTTGAGATGTGTATAAATCCATTGACAGACTTGATTTTACCAAAAGCAGGGATGATAAAACGTTTATCAGTTTCCAGAGAGACTGAATAGAAGGCTGTATTGCAATGCCCATTAAAATCAGTGCCAAAATAAGTGTACAAAATTCCTATACAGAGAGGTTTCTCCTTTGTTTTGCCCTTGAATATTCACTTAGAGCTGTGTTAAAAAATAAGGTCTGATGCAAATGTATACCTGTATGTTTCTGTTATTACATGTTCAGGGAGGTTTCCGTAAACACATATTGCTAGGAACATATAAATTGACCCGGGTCATCTGTGAAAATTTGTTCAGAATTGTCTATCTCAGGGAGATTGGAATATTCAATTTCAACCCAGGATTTCCTGTGAAAGTTAAGAATTGAGTTGCATGGGGATTCTCGCTAAACTCAGGTACATCAACAGTTTTTCGTCCCTTTGGTCTACCTTTATTCCTGCTTGCATCTCCACTCCCATCATTGTAATCATCTCAAGCTTTGGCTTCAACTTCTATTTCTACATCACCTTCATTTTCACTTTCAACACAGTGAATGTCACAATTAGCATTAAAAAATTATATTTATTTCATCATCATCTAATGCAAAACTAAGTGCATAGGAAGCCATTTTTTACAGAATGGGTCAATAAAGATACACACTATTTTTTTGTCATTCAATGCTTCCGAAAGTCATATACGTTGACAAAAAGTAACCCTGTTATATAGAAAAGGATGTATTTTGTTTTAAATACCAAATATATGTCAGTTACATCCTTAAATAGAGGAGAAACAACCTAAAAGGAATGGGCTTCAGAACCTGAGTTCTCAGGCTACCACCGTGAAAACGTTGTGTGCAGCCCGAGTATGTACTTGGGCTAACAGCAAAAGGGTTAATCTTCACATGCTGAATGCTTCCTTTTTGAAGAAGAGAGCAGGTAAGGGGAAAAAAGTGAATTTTGCCAAATTTGAACACAGTCATTTTGTGGAAAAAATGCAAATGTTACCATATTCAAACAGCATGGAATCTTCATTTTATAGGTGTGGAAAGGAAGATTCCATGCTCTTCAAATAGGGCAAAATTAGTGTTTTTCCTCTTACATCCTCTTTTTAATATGGAAGTGCTTGGCGTGTAAAGGTTAAATGTGTATCAACACTGACAGTTGAGCATTTTGCATATATTTTGCTTTGAAATTGACAGTGAAGCATTTTCCTGTTTCAATGCTGGAAAGTTGCATCATCTTTTAAAAATAATAATGAAGTTGTCAATGCTAACGATATTTTATTCAGGATTTCATAATTCCTTCTTAATGAATTATGCAATAGGAATATTTAAAACTAGGGCTGTACCGATGTATCAGATAACACCGGTATTGGCCGCTGGTGTTGGACTATTGGCCACATTGGCCATCAGCAGGTTTGGAACCAGCCGGTGCCGATGTTCAAAGAATAACATGCCAAACGGGAAAATTTAAAAAAATTTTTACTGCGTGAACGGGGCTCAGTAACCGATTCTCAACAGCAATAGGAAAAAATTAGGGTTCATCCATCAATGTATTGATGTCATTTTCGATAGTTGAGGTATGGTGGCTTTATCACCTCTCCCTCCAACTCCTCGAATCACAGGTGACAGATTAAGGAAGGCAGATATAGGTCCATGCCCTGATCGAGGCAAGAAATGGTGGAAACGAGGCAGAAATCTGATCCCTATCACAGTGAGAAAAGACTGAATCCGCTGACACCCCCCCTACCCCCTGCCAGCATTGATGCACTATTGATGTTTCAGGTCGATACATGGGTGTATTCAAAACACCCAGCGTGGAAGCAATAATAAAATTGAATGTGCATTCATAATATGTATATATGACTTTTAAAAAATTTCGTCAAATGCGTTTTTGCTGTTTCTCTACATGTCACAATAGGCACCAGCACCGGTACTGACCAATAGGTATAAGAAAATAATCGGCCATCGGCCGACTGGCAAAATGTAGCCACTGGTACAGCCCTATTTAAAACAAAATTACATGTTTTACAGTTTCAGTGTTGGTACTACACTGGTGGCCATGAAAATGTTAATGCATGGGCTGTTCATTTAATTCATGGACTGTTCATTTAATTCATGGACTGTTCATTTAATTCATGGACAGAATGGATGGCATTAGTCATCTGGATGAGGACTAAGCAGGTATGTGTATAGCAGCACCTATCCACAAATTAAATGAACAGCTCTCCTAAATGAGAATGAATGACATGCATTTATTGATTAAAAATCACTTATAAGTAAATATATTCAGAGAACATTAAGTGTTTCATCTTTCTATTTGGAACTGATGAGGCAATATTATATGCAGGGGGGTATTTATTTATTTATTAAATAATGGCTTTTTTTTTCTCTGCCAATATACAGCACAAGAAAATGAAAATACACTTGAACATTGTTTCAAGAATAATTTTATCAATATGTGCTCATGAAAAGCTTAACATGATGAGCAGTATTACTGTAGCTCTTGAAAGTGGCAACTACCAAGAAGAGCAACCTCAAGCAACATGCATTTCCTACCATTGAAGTTTTTTTTGCCACCATCAATGGTGGTGGAAAAAACCACTCACCGTAATAAAACATTTTCAAAGCACATTGGATGAGAACATGCATGAACCAAAAAGAGTAAAAATTGCTTGCAGATTGATGAATAGGTATATGTTAAACATTAATCAGTGTCAAATACATATATGATATGGTATTAATCTATATGATTCATCCCATAGGCATCAGTTTTTACCACAAAATCTCCCTTAAAAAATCAAGTTTTCTTTTACTACATGCTTACAGTACTTCATTCTCTACTTGTTACTACCATTTCATTCATTCCTCCACCAACTGAATGTAAACACATTAGAGGTATTCATTTTGAATTGATATTATCTGTATTAATTGCATATTCATCTACAAGGGTGAATTGAAAAAGTAAGGTGAAAATGCCTGTAATTACCATAAATACAATGGCAAGTACCAAGTAGGTAAAGCTGTTACAAAGCATTTGGTATTATTCGCTTTTCCACATTTGAAACAGACATTAATGTACTTGTCCCAGTGGGGCATGAGCTTGTCTATACCAATAAGGTTCCTGTCTGCATAACCAAATGTTGACAGCACGTCAAAGTTCATCTGTTTGAGAATGTTTACCTCTGAGATTGAGGTGTTTTTTCAGGAGCCCATATTTTATGGAGACTCAATTCCTGTGTTAATAGCCACGGTTGCTTTGCGCTGCAGTTCTATTTAGGGTAAATGTATGCATTTTCTTCTTAATGTTATATCTGCCATCATATTATGTTTATGCGCAAGAATATATATGGTGTAACAAGAGTCAGGAATCATTGGGAAATACTCGAGATCACTTCCTGCCTGGACTACTGGGAGCCAACCTGCTAGCCTGTACCCATACCATAATGCCAAAGTTCTCTTGATCACAAAATTTGATCCAAATGACCCTGATTGACCCCAATGAACTAATTGACTCAGCTTTAGCCAAGTTAGCCTAGAGTGCTCCAGGTTCCCAAAAACTGACCCAGGTCAACCACCCTAACAAGAGGTTAGGCCTTATGACTATATATGATCATAAATGGCCATGTTGGCCTGTCAACATTTCTTTGCAAAGATTGGCTTTACCATATAGATTGCATGAGTTGGAACATTAAACAGTAATCAGTCATGTTTCAGAAGTAAATTCTATGACTAGGTAACTTCATAAGTGCTCTGAATAATGAGGAATGCAGCACATAGTTTCCAGAAGTGGATTTTCATGGTTTCTGGGTCATTAATTCCTATCCTGCCAGAAAAAATAGCCTCTGCCCTGCTCAAGGAAGTTCTTCATAGCTAGGTACATTTTTTTTAGGCTTTGGCCTAGGCATAACTCAAGTACTTTTCCCTTGATCACAGATCACAGACAATGATTTGATACTCTGATGCAGACTATTGGCTGAGACCATGATAAACCTTACATTAAACTTAAGTTCTAAAACTTTAACTTAGATCTTGAACCTTTACTTTCAAAGTCATTAAGGCTAGAAGACCTTGAACAGCAGGCAATGGCTGAAACACACTCTACACCCCTCAGGTGAGAGTTCCTGGTAGTTTGAGCATTTGCTATAATATTTTCATAACCAATGGGTGCCACAGTCCAGATGTTTGGCAGGCTGCATGAATATAACTTTAAAATGGAACTGGCTCTTTGGTTTTAGTGCTGGAGTATAAATTACCACAGTTATGAGCTCTATAAAAATGTATTATTTCACTAAATAAATGAAAAGAGCAGTCAATTACAATCAATTAAAATGTGGGTGATTGATCACCCCATCCTTGCTCTTAATATGATTGATTGATTAATTAATTAATATTTTAGAACTTTCACACCTAACTTTGAGTTCCTTGTTAAATATTGTTAAGTACTAATTGCTGGATCATCAGATAAACTCTACTTCTATAAAGTAGGTTGAAGTAGATGATTGTCACCTCCAAGTCTTTTACCTTCAACAGGATTCATACAGAGGCTGACTCAAAGAAGATCATGGAGACCATCCACCTTCCATCTGGGATTGGTGCCACTTGTGTCCTTTTGGATCCTTTCAACACATTCAATTTCAGTGATTTCAATTTCACTGTCCGGGACTTTGAGCTCTTGGCTGATTATTTTGAGCCAGGATGTTCCAGTGTGTTTGTTCCAGGTGAGTTTGATTAAGGATTTACAAATTCTTGCATAACTACATAGGAATGTCAAACATGACTTTTTAGTGCCTCAAGAAAAGTCAGAATTTATGAGCTCAAATAAGTCACTCATGACTTCTAAATATAAGTTTATTCAATTGTGTGGAAACAGAAGAGTGTTAAAGCTTGGTCACAAGTATAGTGACAGTGGAAGTCATACATCAGACCTAGGTGCAATGTTGCACTGTGAAAGATGACTGACTATCTGTCCAGAGCCTCTCATGCTGGAAAGCTACAGGTGCTCTAATTTCCTCATCACAACAAGCTTTGCACAATAGCAGCACAATAAAGCTGTCCAACCACTTTCCCTATGAGCATCAAATATTCCATAGTCTTCATGGATATGACATGATGCTAAAATTATGGCTAGTTAGTTATGTGATGGACATAAAGAGGCCAGGTGTTGCTCTCCCTCCCAGTTACTTGATGCAACAAAGCCATTTAGCTCATGAATCTTGTAACACTGAAGCTGTGTTACTTCTGAATGCTGCCATTTCCTTCCATCTTGATGTCTTCTTTAACCCCCTGATGTGTTCTCCTTCCCCAATAGGTGTAACTGCCTCAATAAAGTGCATAAAGCCCTTCTTCTGGGAAAGGGAGCTGCCAAAAGCCACCTCCCATACTCATAGTAATGATTTTAATGTTATCCCTTCTGCACTGTGTGCTCACCCTTCACTTATCACTCCTCCTTTGGACTTTGCAACTCTGCATTTCAAAAAGATTTATTTGGATAAATATAGGGTGGATAAAAGAAAATAGAGAACATCTTTCTAAATGATATATCCAGAAGACCAGCTGGCCTATAGAGTAGGCAGGGCAAGGTAGACCTCGTAAGCATTTATGGTCTGATCTTCAAATAATTATCAAAATAATGCATAAAGCAACCATACAGGCAAACCTTGATTACAATGCACATTTCATATATTCTGTTTTTGTCAATCCACTCACATAGCAACTTAAGTATTAAAAAGATGTAACCCTTAAGTTTGGGTCATCTTGCCATATTTGGGGCAAGATGGAATGGAGTATGGGGCA
Source organism: Darwinula stevensoni (assembly GCA_905338385.1). Lineage (NCBI taxonomy): Eukaryota > Metazoa > Arthropoda > Ostracoda > Podocopida > Darwinulidae > Darwinula > Darwinula stevensoni. Next base: position 234,308 of record CAJPEV010000025.1, on the reverse strand, counting down.
ATGGGGCAATATGAAGCAATTGTTACCAATGAATCTTTCCAGTAGTCAGTAAGATACTGCCTTCATAATTGGAGCACACCTCATGCTACCAGCCTCAGCAAGTGCTTGATGGAATTCAGCTCATTTCAAGAGGATCAATTCTTATAATTCTTCCTACAGATAGTATGAGTAATCTTATTTTAAGTGACTTTCATTCATTTTAGTGGGGTGCTTTCTTGTACTGATTCTTTGTCAGTGCTGTCTGTTTTCTTTTCCATGTTACCATTAGTAAGTAGTCATGGATAAAGATGCTGCCTTCATAGTGAGAATATGAAGATTATCACCACTTCAAGCAAGTGCTGTACTGTATTGAATCTAGGATTGTTGCTGTTAGGCAGGATAAAATAGAACAATGGCTTGCAAGGCACTGTATCTCATGAATGTTTCAATTAAATCTCCCTTAACTTGGTGAGAATATAACTTGCCTACTTCCCTTCCTAGTCTGAAAATTCAATAAAAGTGACTTATGTCAAACTTATCACCAATATCCTGGGGGAAGTTGGAAATATAAAATAGAAGACTCCGATTAAGGTTCACAGTGGCACTGTTCCGAGGATGATGGTGCATTGTGACATTTTAGATGCTACAACCTCAGAAAAGCTAATTTGACCCTGAAAGTTATCATTTGTGTGTCATAATTAATTCTATTGCCTTGGGAGAGTTAAATTTCCACATTTTCTTTTGTCCTACTGTCACCAGTTGCCCTGACCTTGAGTCACCTTCAAGGGACTAGCTTTAAACCATTGGGCCCATTTTGCAAGATGACTATAGGAGCACTGTCTGCCATAAAATCAAGTCTTAATGGATTTCCTTTGCTGCACAGTTTTAATTTTACTCCTTTACTGCAGAGCAGTGACCACACTTTGATGCATGCATGCATGACCCTCAAGATGAGAGATTTTCATGTTTTCCATCTGTGGGTGAGACATAGATCCCTCTCAACAGTTTTATCTTGAGAAGCTGGTTATAAAATTTTTTGATGAAGCAGCAGAAGCACAATAAATAATATTTCAAATGCTATGAGCAGCACTTATCTCAGGTAACTTATGGCTTAAGGCTTTTGGCTAAAAAACTTTTAAAAATATAGTTATAGTATTAAATGTATGTGACTGTTCCTGGAGATTTTTTACTGCTGATTGCATATCATTTCCAGATCCCCAGTAATCGTACTGGAAATGCAGTGACATAAACAATATTCAGTGGATGTTTTGAGAGTAATGTTTGAGTAAAAGTACTAAAATTTAAGTCATATGTTAAGTTATACTACTGCTGCTATTGACCATTTTTCTTATTGTCACAATCTCCTCCATCTTTGAACTCAGAAATGTAGTCAAACCTTGGAAAAAGTTTTCATCCTTGTTGGTTAACTGGTGTAGCAGTCTAACTCTAACAGTCTAAGTGATGTTCACGTAACTGTTTTTGGCATCCTGAATGCCATTGTATAATTTTGGAAGTACTGAATTTTGGAAATGATATGCCAATTATGTATAAAATGAGTAGCAGCTTCCCTCATAAAATGTTTACATGTGTGAGTTTTCTGGTCCAAAATAAATCTTTGGAAAGGTGTTCTCTTTTCTTTGAGCCATTCTATAACCCTATAGTTTCTTTTGATTAGTTTTAGAACCCATTAATTCTGTTCTCAATATTGCAGGCAAAAAGAATCGTGGATGAACCATTTGACACACGTGATGTGCATCAGCTAAAGCACATCAGATTATCCACAGGATAAATGTGCACAGCATTTGTCATGCACTTAAGTACCAATTCACTGTTTGAGGTGCCTTATTATTGGCCTATTTAGAACTCAATGGGGAATCCCTGTTGTCATTTGCCAATGAGCTCTATGATGAATTCATTTTTACTGCAACCCTTGAGGAGATTCTGGGGAAATGTCCAGAATTTTTTACCTCTGTTCAGTTGGATGGAGATGGGAGAAACTCAAATCCCTTCAGTCTCCATTTACCTGAATGGAGGTCCTTAACCCTATGTGCATCCCTGGGAGGTTCCAAACCTTCCCTTTGTTATTATTTAATCTATCTCCAGTGTATTTCAAAATTTGAAAGTCATCTCCATTACATATTGTATTTTATACCATTTTCTTTTATACCACTCTTGCACACATCACAAAGATTCCTACAGAGGTGTCTTGCATTTTTTTTTTTTTACTGGTCACACAACTTCATATTCTCATATACAATTCCATTTTTCCATTTTTTTACTACTTCTGTTGCATGGTTACATGAGACTGAATTGCATGAAGTCTTGATTCACCAGTGGGACACCTGATTATATTGCTTTCATGTCTTCTAGGACGCCCCTTCTTTAATTTTGTGCCTCCTGCACCAACAGTAGAACCATCATCATTTCCACCCAATGGTACATCTCCCTCAAATGGTACCACCAGGTAAATTTTGCAGCATAGTCATTCTCTTGATTGAGATGTTTGAACATTGGATGAGTGAAGTATTGTGTTACAGAGCCTACCCTGACTGCTGGTGTTCTGATGATCAGACTGGATTTGTATGTGATTCATCTGGATATGAACCTCCATCCTCATTTGAAGTAGTCACCGATGATATTTTGTTTGATGTCTCTGGTCAAAATGAATCTGAGTATTTGCTCTACACGACTGACACATTCAGGTACAGAGCCCTGTGTTCTTAAGTTGATCTCAATGGAAGGATTACATAGTTGAAGGAAATTTATATTTTTCAAACATATTTGCCACAGGTTGAGGAGGTATGGTGGCTTGTCATTTGGGCACTTGAGAGAATTTGTGCCGCTTGATTTTGGAGTTGATGCTCCACCATTGTTCCAGAAAATTGCCATTCGACATGCAGTCAAAATATGGTATAATAATAAGGGATTTCATTCCATGCCAACTTATGTGAACACCATGAACAATGCCATACTCAGAGCCAATTTGCCTTTTGAAAAAGGGAACCCTGCTGCCTATGGTGAGTGCCTTCAATCAGCAGGGAGTGCTCATAAAATATACCCTCATGTTTCTCCTAGGTTACATATCAGATTATGATAACAAAATGTCTCTAAATAATTTATTGTTTCATTTATAGGCATCACTGTCATTAACCACCCCTTCCAAGATTCTGGTGGACTGTGGCAACTGGAACAGCTTCTTCAAGGAACAGATATCATGATAGCAATTTTTATCATTGCAGCCATGAGCTTTGTACCTGCTAGCTTCATTCTCTTCCTAGTCTATGAGCGATCCTCAAAGGCAAAGCATCTTCAGATGGTGTCTGGTGTTCATCCCATCATTTATTGGGTTGCAAATCTGTGTTGGGATATGGTATGCCTCAGACCCTGTTCCTCTACCATTCATGCTAGTCATTGCATATATATTCCATTTTGTTTTGATTGACAGTGCAATTATGTGGTTCCTGCTCTGGTGAGCATTTTAATTCTACTCATCTTCCAAATACCTGCCTATACTTCAAGAAACAATTTTCCTGCTGTTGTGGCTCTCTTCTTCATGTATGGGTGAGCAGATAAATGTTCATGCTTGTCATTTGTGGAATATCAGGTCTTATGCAGGTCAATTACAATTAATTGATTTAATCTTTTTATTTGCCAGATGGTCAATGACTCCAGTGATGTATCCTGCCTCATTCTTGTTCAAAGAATCCAGCACAGCATATGTGTTCCTTATAGTCATCAACTTGTTTGTTGGGATGACATGCCTGGTCACATCTTCTGTCCTTCAAGTTCTTTACTGGAACCAGGCTAGTCTTATTTCCATATTTATTTTGCTTAAACTACCTATTGAAAAAATAATTTTCCAAAACATCTGATACATTTCATCAGCATCTGGGAAGGATCCATGACATACTGAGGATTATCTTCCTGGTATTCCCCAATTATTGCCTTGGTAGGGGACTCATGGACATCGCATTCAATGAATATCACAACAACTTCATGCTCCAAACAGGTGAAACCACATTTTCTTGTATCTGTAACAAATTATGCTGCTCAAGAATTGAAAGATGGGCAAAAGAAAAGGACATATCACCACATCATACTAGTGTTTGCTGTTCTTGCCAAGCAGGCCAGATGTCATCAATGCATTCTCCATTTGAATGGGACTTGGTGACACGAAATTTGGTTGCTATGGGGATTTCAGGCATCATCTTCTTTATTGTCACCCTCTGCCTTGAATTCAAATTCTGCCAAAGATCTCAGTAAGTTCCTCCCTTCTATCTCCTTTTCTACACTGTTTCTGGATTGAATTCATACCACCTCCCTATAGTGGAGAATGGAAAAAACAAATTTCCAGAGGTTCTGCTTCATCAAGTGATAGATGTAACCACCCATGTGTAAGATGTCACTACCTGCATTTGATGGAAGTGCTCCCATAGGGGGGTACAAATTCAATCCAGAAACAATGTACAAGTTCTTTTATGTTAAAGGTTTTTTTTTTCACTTGTATGGTTATTAAATCATGACATCCACACTCACTAGATTTCTATCAGAGTAGGATATAATTCCTGACAAGAAGAAATTATGCTAAAAAAGAGGGCCTACTCCTCCACATGTACTGTTGATGAAATTTGTGGGTGAATCATCTTTTGAATGTCTTGAATATTGTCAAAAAAAATTTTCATTTCATATCAAGATTTTCCCTTCTTGTGCTCAATCCATCAGCTTCTCAGACAGAAACAGAGTGCTCAAGCCCTACTTCCATCCTCTGTTATCTAGGTATGCCTCAAACCCCATCCAGGCTACTGCAACTGTATTCTCTGTCAGTTCAAGCTCCCTTCCCATCAAGTTCTTCTCCCTTTTTCCCTCCATCCTCTCCAGTTAAATTCACTTCTTTCATGGTTTAACTCTCTGGAATCTTAAATCTTCCTGATACTGCTATTCCTTTTCCTGTTTCCTTCCAACCCTTCTACATAGGCCTCAACCTTTTTCATGGCCTTATGTATGTGATCAGATCTTTCTTTTAGTAATTGCTTAGGAAATGGCATGGCCAAAGCTAAAGAATGCAAATGAGTATAGTCTCATGTCGGTCTTTTTGTCTATTAGGCAGGGTGAAACCACAGCCTTGGAACAATGAACCCTCCAAGCCAGAGCCTCACTTTACCCCAGGGCCAAACTAATACTATCTTTATTTGGAAAAGTAACAATAAAAGTAATAATTGTAACAATCAAATGACTGTGGCCTTATATCATCAATCATAATCTTACCATCACATCAGTCTTCAGTGTAACTTCTGATTTGGAAAGTTGCTTGCATATAGCATCTCAGGATAGATTTAGTTTTTTATTTCTGTAGCTTATAAATTTAATCATGTGTTTAGGTAATTCTTTGGCCTAGATTCAGTTTTCTTGGAAATGGATGTGCATCCCAGCCATCCAAAGGTAAAAATTGTGCACTTTTGTCCACAGAAACTCTTACTTCCTGCTTACAGCATTGTTCATGCTTTCCTATATGTTTTTGAGTAAATGCCATTTTAAGCAGAATCTTTAACACCTGTTCATTTCCCACTGTACAACCTAACATCCCTGTCAGTCCAGCCACAATTGGGTGCTAGTTGATGAGATAAAATATGACTGTGCTACTGGATAGCCCCCAGGTGCTCCAAATCCTTGAAATTTATCAAACTTCCTTCATCTTTATGTTTCACAATGCAATTGATTATGCCCAATGTCCTTCAACACTGTTTCTGGTTTTCCTGGAGCTGGTGGAAATGGGAAAGAAATGATAAAAAAATAAGACACTGTTCCCAACAGTCCAAGTAATCATGTGTACAAGTTTCACGGACTAAGTAACAGAAAAAAAAAATAGGAGGCATTACTTTTGGGTGACTCTTGTATTTCTACCTTGACAACCTGGACCTTTCTGTTTGTTCTTTAATCACCCAGAGAATATGTTGCATGCCTTGCCAGAGGCTTCAAATAGTTTGCCAGAACACCTTAGCAGTTCAGAGCACATAATGCTGCTCACAGAATAAGTGCTTATTATACTGAAAGAAACTGTCTGATTTGAGCATGTAGATAGACAGTTCCAATTAGTAAGCAAAAGATTTTCCCAATGCAAATTCCTTCTGTATTAAAATATGTATTTTCTCAACCTCAGTAGTAAAGGAGATGAATGAAGACTTATTTATTATGCTTAACATTTGCAGGATCTTAAAAGTGGAAGGAAGAGAGGAAAATAAGAATGAAGATGAAGATGTCCAGGAGGAGAGGCAGAGGATCATGAGTGGGAGATCATCACAGGATATAATATGCCTGAAGAACTTGACCAAAATCTACACAACCAAAAAGCAAGGCATCCACCTTGCTGTTGATCATCTTTGCATTGGCCTCCCTCGAGGAGAAGTGAGGAGAGGAATGTTTTATTTTTATGAGGTCATCCTGTCTCTACATTGTTATAATACTCTCTTAATGCTTTGGATTATAGTGTTTTGGGTTGCTGGGGCTTAATGGGGCTGGGAAGACTACAACATTCAAGATGCTCACTGGAGACACATCAATCACAGAAGGAGATGCAATTGTGGCTGGTCATAGCATCCAAAGAGACATGAAGCATGTCAAGTCCTACATTGGATATTGCCCTCAGTTTGATGCTATATATGATGAGCTCACTGCACGGGAACACATCCAGCTCTATTGTCGGTCTGTAGAAAAGTTTTCCATTTGCTGTCATAAAGAGAACCTCTGTTCTTTCGATCTGTCCCTATATCTTAGCCTATATGAATGTAGGTTTCGTGGAATACCAAAGCAGGAGGAAGAAGAGGTGATCTCATGGACTCTGAAAAAATTAGATTTAATGAAGTATGCTGATCAGGAGTCACGTACTTACAGTGGAGGTAACAAGCGAAAACTCTCTGCTGCCATTGCTCTTATTGGTGGACCTCCTGTCATCTTTCTGGTATGACCCCAACATTGATATTTACATTCTTATTGAGCTGTATTGAATGAAACCCATGCCTGTCTAACTAACTGCTGGTGTCAAGGACGAGCCAACAACTGGAATGGATCCTCATTCTCGCCGCTTCCTTTGGGACTTGATACAAGAGCTGGTGAGAGAAGGGCGCTCTGTGATCCTCACTTCACATTCTATGGAGGAATGTGAAGCATTATGTACACGATTGGCCATCATGGTCAATGGTTCCTTCAAATGCCTTGGATCCACTCAGCACCTGAAAAACAGGTCCTTGAATTTGAATTTTTCAATCTTCAAATTGTTCCATTCACTATTTCAATTCTTTTGTGCAGAGCATTCAGGCAAAAAACAAATATGAAATCTATTGTGTTTTTAGGTTTGGAGATGGGTATTCTATTATTGTTCATACCAAGAAAGCAGAGAAGGGATCAGTTGAGGTCTTCTTCTCTCAGAATTTTCCTCAGGCTGAATTGAAGGTACCAGTGACTTATACAGAACATACTTTGTGCTGGTTTTTCTTTTTGCAAATGGAATGGAATGTGCAATTAGGGCCCTGAAAAGCAATTTTAACTTCAACCTTACTTTTTACTTTATTTACTTTATTTTTCTTGCATTATCTCAAGGTAGGCACTAAACCAAAAGAAGAAACTGAAACCCATGATGCTAAAATTGAGACCTGCTTTGAGAGTAAATGTATCAATTTCATAATATAAAAAACATCCAAAACAAAATGCTCTTTTGGTTGGAGACAAGACAGCGAGGGATGTTAAATGTGAATGACATCAAAGATTCCATAGAGCTTGCAATTGACAAGGAGGCAAATTTACAGCTTTTAATGATATAATTGGGGAGGGTACAATAGGCAAGGATTGTGGGTAGCTGGGAAGCAGAAAGCCACCAGGCCTCCATTTCTCCACTCTTCAAATATCCATCTTCTCTTGACTCTCAGGCTCATATATTCCTCCTGGGGAAAGCCCAAGACCTTATGAGAGCAACAATATTCCATTGATTTCCAATGGAAATTGAGGATATGGCTTCTAATGCCATTGTTGGTGAGACCTCATCAGAATAGGATAAGGAAAAACCAATATCAAAATATGCACACAGAATTTGGTATGGATTCACTTGGTGAAGTAGATGGAGAAAAGAGGATGTGGACTGAAAAAGGGCACAGTCAAAGCAATTGCCATCATTTACTCTACCATTAGATGCATAATGAGAAAGAGACTGAAAACTCTGAAGAAGAGTGGCCACAAGAAGCTTCCTATTCTTCAGACTGGCAATGTGAACTGCAACTTTGTGTGACTGACTGTGTATTCTGTATATTAACCAAGGACTCAAAAACTCCATTCCTTTATTAGAGGACCACTCCTGAAGAAAATGATATTCCAGTTCAAACAACTTGACCAATGTCTACTCTTATGGAGAGTCCATGTCTCATTGTCAAACAAATCCAACTTTTGCACCTGCTTTACCTGGGTCATCTTTTCAGATGTGAAGAATATGTCATCACTGACCTGGATTAGAAAGTGAGATACCCATGACACTGTGACTACAGGATGGAATGACAAATATAAAAAATGCTGCATGGATGTGCCCACCTCCAATGGAAAAAGATTGATGATTCTACATGTTGAGAGTGTAAAACACTGGGTTCTCAGTTGCCAATTCATATTAGGATTTGTCTCCCTCTGCTGCAGACTATTACAAGGACATGACATCCCATTTGTTTGAGAGCTGGTTTGAGAAGACCCAGATTCTAGATCTTTATTGTTTGGAGTGAAATGTGATTGTCACGGATGATGCAAGTTACTATTCACAATTGATGATTAAAATCCTGACCAAGGGGACAAGATAAGTCATCATCCTGGCCTTTATATGACAGCTTGATGGGAACTTCTATGAAAAAGTCAGCACTCTTGGGTATCATCATGTAGAACAACAAGAATGTGTATTTGTGGATGACATCACTCAGAAAGCAGGAATTGTAGTTCTGCACCTCCTGCCCAATCACTGCTTTTTCCATCCTGTTAAATTAATTTCATTGGCTGAAGACCACAGGAAAGAAGCGAAGCAAACATCCAGCACTAACCTGCAAGGTTATGAAACTGGTTGGCAGCAGAAAAAATTACCTTAGATTTGCAAATATATAATTCAGCTTATGTAAAAAAATTTAAAGAAGTACATCAGACAAGAAGAGAATGAAGATCAAGGAATGGAGCCAATTGTCGTCCATCTTGAGGAGAGTGACAAATCTTCTGAGGATGAGGCAGCAATTAACATTTAAACCTAAACCTCATTTTTCCAGCTTATTTCTTCCCTTTTCCCAGGCACTAATACTCTTTTTAAGCTGCATTTGAAGTCACACAATTTTGTAACTCAAGAATTCTCTTTAGTGAGCTGCATGGATAACATAACAGCCATTGATAGTTTAAATCCTCTTGGATGCTTTAAACACATTATAGGGTGGTGACATTGAAGACCATGTGCATGACTCATCTTCAACTTCCATCCTAGTATAAGTTCTACTTCTAAATCTTGGTTTGCCTGCATCTGCTAACTTTCTGAGTGACTCTTATGCAGTAAGTAATAACCATGCAAAGTTTCTTGATTGAGTCAATCTGTTTTCATGTAGAGATTCTTCCTCAGGGTAAACTCTTATATATATCATTCCTTGTCTGGCCTTTTGTCCAATCACAGTTCTATGTATAACATGAGTCTATTCTAGTGGAATACACTTCACTTATATTTCACTTGAATTTTCTTAGGGTTGACTCAGGATATGTCTTGCATGAACTTTTAGCACTAATTCCTGTTTGCATTCATAGGATCGGCATCACAGTATGCTCCTGTATGAGATGAAGTCGTCAGATATATCTTTGGCCGAAATCTTTGAGAAGCTGGAATATGCCCTTTCGGAGCTCCCAATCAAGGGCTATTCTGTGTCTCAGAACACACTTGACAGTGTAAGCAAGTCAGGAATTCATTTTTCTATAGTCTCCTTCACAGGATAACTTGATGGCATCACCCTCAATAGAAGTCCCCTGTAACATGGTAAGACCTGGGATGCCACAACCTTCTGAATCATCAGAATTCATCCTCATTATGTAGATGCACAAACCATTGAGGACTGAGTGAAGCTGTTGCACAAATATATCAGGAGTTTTAAAGCAGTTTATGGTATGGATGTACATTGTACAAACTCCCTTGTGGTGTATGTGCTGCCAGTTTTTTCAAGGCTTGAAGCTAACAAAGAATGCAAATGTTTGAATGGATACTTCTTGCATACTTCAAGGGGAGATTCTGAAAAATTTTGGATGCAAGAAAGGCCTCTTTTGTCCTGGAAGCCATCATTCTTTGTCAAATTGTTCAAACTCTTTCTACCTCCAGTGCTTTCCTTTCTATGTTGTGACATTATTTTGAACTTTTCAAACTTTTGAAACTCCTGGTAATTCTGCTGATGAGGTGAGAGAAGCTCAATGAGGCGGGGGTGGCATGGTAATGCAAGGAGGTGGGGAAACCAAGGAGTAGAAAGATATTTGGAAGGTGGGGGAAGCACATTTCTGAAGTTGCAGGGCTTGCAGCATTTTTGGAAGAATTGAACTGATTCATGATGTCATAAAAGTTGAGAACTATTTTATGTCTATTGCAGGTGTTCATAAACTTCGTGAAGTATCAGAGTGAGGAGCATGGAAGGAGATGCATCAACAGGGGAAACAGCAGTCCATTTGTGATCTAGTCCATATCTTCTCCCTGCTTCTGCAACCACGAACTTCAGACTGAATGCTCTGCAGTATTTGATTGATTTCTCTGTTCATATTTTGTTTGCATATCCTGAGATGTCAAAAGTTTTGATGACATATCTTTGTGTGAAGCCATGGCTATCCTGTGATTTCTGTGCATCAGTCATTGATGGCATCCATAACCCAAGTGAAACTGACTCATGATCTCTATTATCCATTGTCAGTCATGGTGTAATGCTATGGGTAAACCTTTAGATTTTGTGATTTTGTTGTCTTTCATGTTCCTACTTTTGATTTCTGAGTAAAAACTTGAATTAAAAAATGATATCGACATTGGTTGCTTTGCTGTTTCACTCTTCTGTTGTCCTGTCATTCCTGCTTACTCAAAACAAGGCATACGAATGCAAGTCTCTGCCAATTTGTGAGCCACCACAGTACTTTGATCCTCTTTCAGCGAAACGCTGCTGCTTCAAAATTCTCCAATTTTTTCAACACACAAGGGAAATATGCCAAACTAGTCATGGTATTCATTTGAGACTTAAATAGTCTGAAATGGCAGGCAATTCATTAGTCAGTATTGTTATACCAAGGGTATAAGGAAAGCGATTAATTTGTGGCTTGTAAAATTGCCTCTGTCGTTGCAGTGCAAAAAGGAAGTATCGCTGAATAAGGAGTGAGTTCTGATCATACCAAATTTTCTGACCACATTTCTTCGATTGGGCCAGTCAGACCTGTCAGTCCTATGTTACCGACTGAAACATTTCTTTCCTTAGTGACTTGCCTACCATCAATGTGCAGCTGCCCCACCCGGCTTTGGGAGTGTGTGGGGTGATCCCAAGGGAGTCGGGGGAAAAAAAAGAAAAATCGAATAAAGTGCTTTGAATTTTACTCGCATACTTCCTTGTTGCCGTCCCGGTCTAGAGTGAGAAAGCAGAATATGATTGAAGACAGATTCCAAAATATAGATATTCCATGCCACATATGCAGTGGTGGAATACAGTGGGAGCCGTGTTCCCCCTCTTCAATGTACATTGATGTTTCACTTACCAAAGCATATCTCAGAGACTCAGGGCAGACAAATGAATCCTAACTTTAAATGCAATAGCACGTAAAGCTGCTCTTCTCTCAGTAGCAGCTTAACCAACACGACAACATTTTAAACGCCAAAAAGAATACCCTGGGAACCCCACTGGATTTGATACGAGCAGGGGTGGGTGACTCTCATTTGGTTGGGGTTGCCCCACTCGGCCAGTATCCTGGGTGCAGCTTTTCTCCATCTTCTCATCCAATTAACATCTTCAAATATAGCCCTGCATTCAGGAAAGTCGCACGGCACTTTTTCTTTGACTTTCTCCGGGTTCAAACATCTGCGAGGAAAATGTTTATGTGACACTAATAGTTTGCACTCGTGACTTCAAAGCTACTGCCAACTGCAAGGAACATCGCCATTTCTGCGTAATTAGTCATGGAATACTTTATTGGTGTTCAACTTATTTAAAAGCCCAGAAGCATAAATGCAGTTCTATGGCAATTGAGAAAATGTGAGTTCGCATGCCTCTTTTATCGCCACGAAAGGAAATGTAGTTTCTCCAAGTAGATTAAGTTTTTTTTTGTTCAATGACCCTTATTTACAAGGCATGCCCTTTACAGAGAAGGATATGAAGTGGAATATACAGATGGGGATATAGAGATTGATGATGGTCGGTCGGTGATGGTTGAGTCATGCGGTTGAAATATAAGAGATCAGAGGGTTGGATGGATCCGCGGCCAGTCACCAGATGGTGTTGTCAGGCCAAGTGGATTGAGTGAATCGGTCGGTTTTTTATGCATAAATCAGGCGAAAAGACCTAGAAAAGACGGCCCTTCACAAGACGTTAGCGGCTACTTTGCATTTCCATTTTCAGCAGACGGGGTCTCAAGGTATGAGATCAGTGTGGCAGCTTCCAAGGATTTGTTACTTGTAAGGAAATGAAGCAATAAACATTAAAATGTTGAGATATTAAATTTTGTTCACATTTTCACCTACCATTACCCATGATTACTCGAAGCGAGCTGCCTGTGAGTGAATCATCTTACGCGTTGAAATTCCTCTCGTTTTCGATTCACACTGCTCGGATTGCATGTAGTAAGTTGCATCAAGATCACTTAACTCCTTCATGATGTTTTTTTGTGATGATCTTATATCCATAGTGTTGCAATAATTTCGTTCGGTGCTATATCTGACTCGTCTCAAATCCCAAATATGTTCCGCATGTTTTCATACACAGCTATTTAAAGTGATAAATTAAAAACTTGTAACGTTCCCACGCCCAAGCATATTTGAATAATGTTCTCTTAACTGTGGCCACATTCTGAACCTTTCTGGATCAGCCAAGTCTAAAAATTTTCTTGTGCACCTGATCCGGGGAAAAAAAATTCGTTTTTAACATATTGGAGTGGTGCTTCATGATTTCTCGATTTTCCCTGATGACTGAAACAGATAACGGTAATATCGTGCTCCTTATGATATCCCACGGCATTTTTGGGTAATAGGCAAATTATGAAATGGTGACTTCACGGTGGAAAGATTTGTAAATGATGAAATTGATCTCCCATGTGCCACTTATCGTAGCAACATCCTACTTCTCCTAGCATAAGTGCTATGGTGCTTTCAAGTCGGACACTTACTTCATGATCACTGTATGGTAAGGGCGATTATGAAATCGGGTCAAAGTTTACTTAAAACTGCTAAGATGTCTACTTTTTTTTCTCACTGGATTAAAAAAAAAATAATTCAATTTAAATTACACCTTTTAGAGCTATCTAAAAACAAAGAAGTCCACCAGGATTCTAAAGCTATTGCCACTACCCCCCCCCCCCCCCCCCCCCCCCCCCCCCTCTCTCCCTAGCATCGGGTAATAGTGAGTGAATGTGGGGAAAATTGTTGGACTGTTTAAACATATTTATAAATATTTCTGATTTAATTTACGTACATATTATTGGAAATCATTGGAAAGCTCTTTTCTTGAGCTTTTATTTGACCTATTACAGAAGGTTTTAGCGTAAAAACTTGAATATTTTGCGGCATTGTACTGTCACAAAATGCTATGTAAGAAATTATAATATTTTATCATGTCAGCCATTTTAGCAGAATTTTGACCGCGTTATTTTGAGAACGATTTGACCTAGTAAACTAAAATAATGGATTAATACTGTTCTCTGCAATATCAAAGGGCGTGAACAAAGAGCATGAACGTTTCTAAATAAATTTAAAATTCCTAACGATCGAGCCCCGATTCTGGACGCTTTGACATGGATTGCGCCCGTCAGGAAACAGGCATGTGAGCTTCAACTCGAAAATGTTTCTACCACTTCTCCAATCATGCGATAAAAGCAAAAGCTTCCGAAGTTGCCCGAAGGTAATCGATCGAATATTCGGATTAAAAATTTTTTATTATCGAGTAGCAGCTCTGAAGTTTGAATGAAGAGCCAACCGGACAATACCCTACCTGATCATCAGCGAAGAGGAAGATACGTATAATGTAACATCTAATAGGTTGGAGACCTTGCTTTCCCATGCTGGAATAAAGAGAACGGCGACAGCGAATATTCTCACAGAATTTTTTTCGGGAAAGGAGCTTGTACGCAATGTGACACAAGGGGGAAACGGGCGATGAGAGATTGCAACTTTATGAAACCCATCCAAGATTTCATGCGGAACCTTCACAAATCGGCGCTAGCTACTACAATACGATACGAAGAAAAGAACGATCGATTCAGTGACAGCTGATGCATCCATTCCGAACGGATGTATCACCGATGAATAAATGCGCTGGTCCCAAGAAGTTGATGAACCGTTCCTGCCTAGTCCCCCAGAATCTACAGGACCCAGAAGCCAGCTCGATCACCGTTTCTCTCTGCGGTTTCACGTTCGGCACGATCGTCTCTGGGGTTCGAAGAGGAGTAAGAGGTCGCACGCGATTCCCCCCTTCATTCAGGAGGCTTCTGTGGTGGGGAGGACAGAGCCTGGTTCCTTCTGTGGTGGGAAGGACAGAGCTAGTCTCAAACTTGTCGATGGAGTTCCAAGGGAATCTGGGAGACGGCCTCGTCTCAAACAGACTGTCCATTAAATCCTGTTACCCCCCATGCTTTTTTCTACAATGCATTGAGAAAAAATGAAATATGCGGAACTATGATGATAATTCACCATTTTATATCACACAATGATAATTCCATTTAGAGATCCGCAGGATCGGTGTGAGTGTCGTCATTTTCATGACAGGGAATGATCCGTCGCCATGTTCGGCCATGAAAATGACGGCGTTGGAACCAATCCTCTGGAATTCTAAATGCAATTATCATCATTGTGTGGAATAAACTGCTGATGATTTATCATCATCGTTCCACATGTTTCAGTTGTTGCTCAATGCATTTTAGAAAAAAGAGCATAGGGGTAACAGGACTTAGAGGACACCCTGTAGAATCCGGTCAGCATCTAATGTATTCTGCATTCAGTTGAATGCAGAATACATCCTAGAGTGAAAGGATGAAAAGTCGAATTTTTTATCGAAAGGCACGGAATACCGAATGGGGAACTTTTATTTCGAATGTCGAATTCAATCTCGAAGGTAGGGAACATCGAATGACATGCTGAATGTAGAAATGTCGAAATTTCAAGTAATCTCAAGTTAGAAAGGTAGTCATGTGAATTTCAAGAGCAATATCACAGGGCAATATTGTGTGACAACCCTCTTAGGAAGGACATGTTCAGGCGGTTGCCACTGTCTTCAGGGATTTTGAGCATCCGCTCGTCTATCCTAGTGTCTGTTGTTTTCTTTCGAATGATGTTTCCGGCCTCAAACTGCATGATTTTCTGTTCCGTTACTGCTAGTTCTTTCTTGAGCCGCTGAATGAAGGCAAAAATATTCATATGATCGGCAAACAAGCAAGACATTCGCCTGTGCCATGCTCAATTTAATTTGCTGAACAAGGGTCTCCCTCCAGATTGCGCTGAGAAACATTCCAGGCAGATTTATAGAGCGGAGAAGTTCGGGGCCTTCCACGTGACCTTCTGCGATCGAGGTAAGCCTCCCGTAAATATGTCGTAATTGGACCAGCATTATCTGGCATAGTTTCGAGCAACTCATGGAACACCTTGCTGACGTCATCCAAAGGTACGAATCCAAGACAGGTCATCATACGGATTTTCAACGTACGAGATAAAATCTTCGACTTCCACGTAGCGACGGGGCTAGGCCCTTGGACTTTATGACATGCACAATGACACAGATGATAAAAGCACGTCTTGTGCTGAACAAATGAACTTGAGAAGTCTCGAACTAGAGAGTCAACTGCCTTGAAACTTGCATCCTAGACTCGTGCAGACCTCTGTGGGGAGGGTAAATATTGATATAACCAGTTTCGGCCCATGGCATTCGGTCTTTCGAGTCTATCGATATTCCAACCTTTCTATCAATACTTAGCAACTATTCTGCATTCTGTTTCTTCGCCGTTTCAGCGCTTTCGACTCAGCATTCTTTCTGCATCTCGTTTGTTCGTATTTTAGTATTTCTCTCTTCCAATACCAACCTGTAGAATCTTGTAGGGAGTCCGGGGCCAAGTGGAAAGTTAACCGGCTCATATGTTCATGGCATTGAGTCACAATAAAGTGCCTGTCTGACGTTATGTTCTCATAAGTGCGTTCACACGTCAGTCACGGTGAATCTTTGAATTTTTAATTGTCATGAAAGAACCTTAATTATGAAAACATTTTCATTCGAGAAATCGTTCCACTTTGCCCAAGGTAAGGGCCTCCCGTAGGGCTTGAGCCCGGGGCAAAGTGCAACGAGAAAACATAAGTCTCAGGTGTGCTGTATCATATTTCTCCTTTCCAAGAATGGTATTCAAGAAGTTGCTAGTCATTTCTAGCTTGAGGGGGGCCTACTTGCACGAATCGAAGATCTACATAATCGGAATCCTTATGGTAAAGAGAGCAATGACATCGTCCAGGAGTTCTTCGATTTCTTGAAGCAGTTGCCTCATGCTTTTTTCATTATTTCCCCAAGGACTACCGGGTAATGCTTTTGCTTTCTTGCGATAAGGTTTCAAACCGAGTAACTGGTTGAAGGCGATTGCGCGAATGCTGCCAATAAATCTGGTTCTCTCAGAGTTATACTACGCCATTTGAATCTGAAATGGACGGGGGGAAACTGATATTTACTGAAGCTTTGGAGTGAACCATCTCACCCCTGTCGAAGAGAGTCAAAAAGGAGCCATTGGCTGCCATATTTGTTGAGCACGCGGGAAAAATATTGCGACTTTGGCATAATGAACCATAGGGCAATTTTAAATGAAAATAGGAGGAACCACACTCCTGAGTTCTCTGAACACTTCCGGTGGAAAAGTTAATTTAAAACAATTTTCATACCTCTTCCTGTAAATTGCCGTCAACGGGTTCATGAAGTGTAATGTTACAAATGGACTACTTCCAGGCATCCTCAGATGTAATATTTACAAAAAGTGGCGTCATTTTGAAATTCATTCGTCAATTTTGAATTTTGACTTTTCTCCCACGAGTGTGGCATGAGGTAAAAGGAGGTGTAGTATATTCACTTAAGGTCTGGAATACGAACAGGTTACACCAGAAAATGTTGCTTCTGGACGTGTGTATCGGGCTTTCCCTGAGCCCTGTGCTGGAACGGCCAGGCCGTAATTTTGAACCCAAACTATGTAATCAACAATTATGTTGAAACTCAGTCCTCGTTTCATCTGGCTCCTTTTATCCCCCGCCCCCTTACTTTACTGTTTGCGTTGGTCTGGGTGGGGGATAAAGGGGAGGAGATAGGGAGGGAGGGGAAGAGGGAGCCGCTGTTTCAAGTCACCCTACTCTCATCGTGTGCCTCTTTGAACTGAACGCGATACTCAGCCTTCTCCGACTTAGCAATATTTCAAAAGAATAAAAAGGGAATCGTGTTGCGTATCTTGCATTAGATGTTAACAAGGGGCAAAGTGAAACATTCAGGACAAAGTGGAGTGGCATTCCACTTTGTAACTTTTTTTCCAAAAAGTCTTGCTACTTGAAAAATCGGAATTCACTCTTTGCTGGGGTTTATAATAAAATGATCTGAAGATCGTTTCACAGTCGATAAGTTGACTTCATCCTAATAGTTTCAAGACGAAGCGATAATTTAATAAAGCCAAAAATAACATCTGAACGAGCGAAAAACGAGATTGTGAGCAAATACTCGAAACAAAAAACCTAAGGTCTTGCAGCCATTTTGCCTCGCCTTCTTTCATTCGTGCTGGGAGTACTGAACTCTCATTTCGAAATATATCAGACTCTGTTAAGCTGTTAAAGCCACCATTCTTCTTTACCCTGGTCTTCCCAATACAGTTAAGATCCAACGGATGGCCTTCGCTTTTCTATCCGAAGCCAAACTCCAAGTGCAGTAATAGATTAAAATCCCACAACTCAACATTTGGTATGAATAAAAAAGGTCTAGTCTCCAAATGCATCCTTGCTACCCCTTTTCTTCCGTTATAAAAACCCCCGGTTACTGGAAAACATCCTGATGCAATTGTCAACATGAAACTAGCTGCACTTTCACGCATAATAAGCGTGTTTTGCCTGGTTCTCTGGCAATATGGCGAAAATAATATTACCTCATTGGCAGTTTAGCAGATGTTTCCCATCGTGATTCTAAGGTGAAAAGGGAAGAAGAATCGTTGGCGAATGGATAAAAGAGTCCATAGAGTCGGCATAGCAGCCGACTACACGAAATCACGCGCTCAGAGGGGACACACGGAAGTCCATCCCGGGCGAGGGGCAGAACTGGTCTACACTCGCTGGCTCTAGGTGTGTTTTCAGCCCACTTACAGGGTGGGTCATGCATATTCATACCACGTGTCACTATTCTGCCTCTGCTTGTCCATAAAATCAAAGAATATATAAGATTTAGTACCACATGCCAGCTTCTCTTTGGTGGTCAATCTTGGGTGTTTCAACAGGTTTCTTTTCCTAAATGGCTTTACGCTCTAAATCTTGTCTAGTTGATCATGTTGCAGAAGTTATTTTTAAAAAAAACACGAAGGGCTCCGTGACAACTCTGACTGTAATCTAATAGATTACTGTATGTGGAGTCTGCTGAAAGTAAGTGTCCAAAAACGAAATCCAGAATCAGTCATTCTGATGCTGAAAGAGGAGTGGAACTGTCTGTCCAGACAAATCGACCGGCAGACTCAAAGATTGCGGATTGCCATTAAAAAGAACGGGGACACATATGAAATATTTTGTGAATAATTACAGTGAGTCTTTGTGTCTCATTGAGATTCAGTTAATTTTGTGAGAAATTATTAGTACGCGAAATACAAGACTTTGGTTTGGTGTGGATATTTTGGATATTTATGATCAAGCCTGTTTGCCTCCACTTTCCTGGCCCATTTTTCATTCTTTAATGGCTCATTGCTATAGGTTCTTCTGCTGCGGGGAGACTTGATTCTCCACGGGGAGACTTGTAACTTCATCACTTTTTCTCTCTCTTTCTCTCCCTCTCTTTCTTCCTCTCTCTCTCTTTCTCTCTCTCTCCCTTCCTCTCTCTCTTCTTCTTCAGGTGAAGCTCCTGGGCTTCACCTGAAAGCATTCACATTTGGGGTTAGAGAGTCGGAGAGGCGAGGTTCTTTGGAGAAGGCAGCGGAGTTCCGGTTCTCATTAACTCGCCCTTGTCAGATGATATAGCACTGGTGATCTCCCTCTCTCTCCAACAATGGAAAGTCTCCCCCTCAAACAGTCAGATGATGAGCGCTCGGAAACTCGGGCACATCTGCCGACCCTCGTCTTCTTCCCCTTTTCCAAAAATTTTTTTTTTTTTTGGAAGGGAATAGGGAAATTCCACTGAATCCTCTGAAAACATGAAGGGTGGTCCAACGGTAGCGAAAAACACTATTGCACACATTTGTCACGCACCAAACATTATGCGACCCTGTGCGTGTGTGCGTATAACACACGTTCAACACCTCCTTACTTCTCAACATAATCCCCATCAGCCGACGATTCATTCCTGGCCCATGCACGCACTGTGGCATGTTGAAGTCTTTGACCGATTAGCCCTTCGCTCGAGACATTTCTTCATCGGTCCACGCCCTCTCATGGCGGCGTAAAGCTTGAGTCACGTCGATTCGAGGATACGAGTCAACGCCATTATCACTGACATTCGCAGCATGGGGGATGCGAAAAGTATTTTCGATCATGATTTCCCATTACTAATTCCTTGAACTGAATTTCGGCTAGTGGAATGAAAGTAATCGAGTCATTGTGCTGCATGATAGGGCCTCATCATAATAAATATCAGCAATTTCCTCGACTCTCCCACATTCCCCTCAGAAGATGTAAAAAGTAAACTCTCCAATTGCAGTATAATTATAGGAACTATTATTTCAATGATTAAACAAATCCAATTGAGAGGGGGGAAAAAGAACATTCCCCGATATTTTGTAATTATAATTTTGAAGACTTCCGACGGATCGCTCTTTCCATTAACAAATTTTATAGGAAGACACAGGCATTGAGTAAGATTCCGGTTTGAAGAAAATAAAATGATTCTAGGAAGGGGTTCGCTAAAAGCTTTCGCTATCTGTCACGAAAGGCACTTCAACCTTCATTGAGACCCCGAATTTCAGTGGATTCTTGATTGCTCCTCCTTGCATCTCCCCACCTCAAGTATGCCTACCCCTCTGAAGATTAAATGATTTTGTTAAGAAGCGTCTACTGTTTACTCACATATATGTAGGGTAAAACACCCAATGATGGGCCTGTTAAGGACGTGTTCTCAGTGATGGGCCACGGCTCAGGAAAATTCCAAAAACTAGGCATTTGTAGGCATGAACACCTCTGAAGTGTGTACGAGCTTGCATGCTGCTAGCCTGTCACAAGGGTAGGCGTGCTATGGAAGCTTAGCAGTTGTAATTTTCATGACCCACCACTGGGGACCGGTCCATCACTGGGTATTTTACCCTAGCTCCCCTTTTGGGTTTTGTCCACGAAGGCATCTATCCTCTTCCGTATGAACGGAATTTGGGGCAGTCACATGTTGATCACGAAACGCATTCCAAGCACTGAGCACCCAAGTAGGAAGTGATTCCTCGACATAAGTCTTACTCGAAGCTTGCATAGTTAAAACTGGTCCCCCCCCCTCGTCGTGACGTCTCTCACGCAAGCCAGCAAAAAAAGCCTACAGTCTTCACGTTACGGAAGCCTGTAATGAAGGAGCCTGGATGAAATACCCCCTCGTTAGCGTGTGGTTGAAATTCCGAAGCGTGTAGACGCTGCTCGTATTCCTGTTCCCCATACCTCCCTCGTCGTTTTAGTAACCCACCTTCAAACCCTTTTCGGTGCCACTAAATCCTCTTCATTAGCAGTCGCCCAAAATTGAGCAAGCACTAACCGAGGTCTCACCGGCGTCGTGAACCGAAAATTCGCAGGGACTTCCCCATCACTCCGACATATGAACTTCCGAAAAGGCATGGTCATTTTCTTTATGGCAATGAATCCGGAAAGTGACATGCAGTAGGTATTGAGCGAACGCCAGAACAAGCGAAGATTAACGGACGAAGACAGTGAGGGTGCAAAAAATGCCGATGACGCGTGAGTAGATGACAGAAGTGACGACAGACCCTCGTCTCCTTGGCACCATCTCAAAAACCTTCCTTACACTTTGGCCCAGGGATTGGATTACATCCGAATTGCTCTGTCGGAGCCTATTACGCCATCCCCGATACCATGTCGAAACGATGAACTGCATGTTCGGATGGGGACTTCAGATGTAGTTGCCAGTATTGCACACGCAATCTTTGACTCATTCAAAGTTGGCTGATAGGTTGGTGGAAACCGATCGAATCCGCTAGTGGTTATACAAACTTGAAAGTGTTGTTTTTTGAGCATATCTCCATGCGCTGACCTCATCGCTACTTGGAATATCGTTTGGAGAGCGAATTATAGTTGTTCTGGCCAATTATACACGGAGATGTACCATATTTGACCAATTACCATCGTCCATACCCATCGAGGACAATCACCTTGCTGACGTCACCAAAACTTGAGTGGTACGAATTCACCAAAAGAGAGTGCGGATTTCGGGTTTTCACATACAGTCCTCTCTCCTCCACACAATACTTTCTCGAAAAACATTTTAGCGGATTCATTAGGTTTTGTACAACCCATCAGAATTGGAGATTTTTCTCTGATTGAGTCAAAGATTGCGTGTTAAGTAGTTTCCCTCTGTCTCTCCTACCCTGCCCTTTTCTTCCTTAGGGCCTGCAAGATCTCCAAGTCCATCATGCAAGCCGGCGAAATGAGATTCTTACGTCGAATGGTTGGTGTCAGGCATCGCGATAGGATGGGAAGTGTCGAGATCCCAAAGAGCCTCCAAACTCCAGAGCCTGCAGAACCTGCAGAGCCGGCAGAGCCTGCAGAACCTGCAGAGTCGGCAGAGCCTGCAAAGCCTGCAGAACCACGAGACCGTTTTTGGCAGCTTGCCGAGAGCGACAGGGTTGATGCGCCGCGACAGGATTGCCAGTATGCAGATATCCAAGCCTGCGGCTGACATAATGACACCCACGATCTTCAAGTAGGCCACATGGGATCAGAAAGGCTCATTATGAGCCTGAGATCTAGAAACCCTTCCCAACCCAAATTAATTTGTTCTCCATGGAAAAAAAATATTTTAAAAAATGAAATTCAACAAGTAAATTTAACAAATAAAAAAATAAAAACCAATTCTTCAAAGTGCAAGAATAAATAACTAGGATGCCAAATGGAGTCATACCCTTAAAACAATGCCTTAATATATAAAATTCTACCATGACGCCGTATGGCATCATTGGGCTAGAAAGGGCTAAAGAAATGTCATTGTAAAGAAAGCCTGCGGCAAGATCGTCATCGAGATAACTCAATTAGGGAGTTTAACCCTTTCGCTCCTAATTGGATCCCATTAGGAAGAGCCAATATATCGGCACCTTTCTTCTTGGACTAAGAATATTTATAAATCCCTGATCGTATTGAATTTCCCCAACACCCCACGGACGGCGGCTCGATGAGCGCCAAAGAAATCTCCATCGACTAAAAGCGGAGGGCAGTCAAAACTTAAGTCATTGCATCTAGAGGCTTTTCTCGTTCCGAAAAGACAGGAACATCGACGGTAAGCGAAACGTTGACTAAATCGACAGCAGATCCCGTGAAAAGTTGACGGCTTCGACAAAATCTTCATTATAGGTAATAATCAATGAGATTGTTGAGTTCATGCCTTCTGCTCGTTTCAGAAAGCTTATCCATACGAGTCCGGAAGCGTTATCAGTGCACATCTGCGTCCACAATGGGTACCTGAAGCAACTGGCCGGTATTCAAAGATTGAAAGGTTAATCCGCTTAAAATGACGTATTAATTTTTGAGCAGGCCATTATAAGTTATACAAAGGAACAATACTTGTTGCTTCAGCGATGTTACCCCCGTGTACGAGGGCTCAGCGACCGTGGAGCAACTGAGGAACAGCATCTCCGGCGTGTTGGTCTCTACTTAGCATTTAATTTTCTGTCCAGAAAATTCTGCCACCGCCCAGCAATGAGGGGGGTCCCGGCAATCAGCGACTCGGCCCCGCTCAAGCGAAACTTTCACCATTTTTATCACGACCAAACCTTCAACATAATGACCCTCCCGAGTTTTGTGTCACACTCTGGAATTGAGGTCATAAGTAGCGTTCGCCTTTGGTTTTTGCCGACGTGACTATGGTTATCACCGACGTGACTATGGTTATCGCCGACGTGAAACAGTGGAGAGGAATGGAGAAAAAAGTCCTTCCTTCTTCATTTCTTTCGTTTTTTTCAATATTCCAAATGCAGCACGAGCGAGAGCTCTTGCACTCGCCGACAGATTAGGGGTCATTTTGGCATCACCTCTTGGTAGACAGACAACTAGTAATTGTTAGGGGACGTGAAAATGATTCCGACAGTTTCTGGGGTCAGCAGGTCAGCATGAGTGAAATGCATGCTGATCGTCTTAGCTCTTGTCCCTGTCAACCATTAACCTCTCCAATCTGCAAAGACGAGTGTGACAACCAGACGGGTGGGTTTCAATCTCTAAATTTTGCCTTAGGAGTTGCACTTCCCCCGCCAGTATCCAGTTAAAGAATAATGATCTCTTGAGAGCCCTGCATTATTTTGCTACTTGGAATATGGGATATTGATGGAACATATTTATTTTAAATTGGAAGTAGAGAAGATTTAATATATTCATAGATGGTTGCCATCTCCTTCACAGGACAAACCTCATCTCCATTGCATTGGACATTGGGTCTCGAAGAGAAAATACCATAATTTAAAAAGTCTGTTCTGACTTTGCATTTATTATGTTAGAAATCTTTAGATTTTAATTTGATAATAAGAAAGTAATTTCTATGGCCTCTGGAATTTTGCCAGGAAAAAATTGCACTAATGGGGCTCAATGGAAAGTTTAACCATACTGATTAGTCCAGCTCCTTATGGATTGGCGACGAGTTCCTATTTCAAAATGCGATAGTTACTTCGGATGATATGGAGCATCGTCTAGGTATTGACTCAGAACATCGCTTGGACTAAGGGGGAAAAATACGTATTTCTTCCAGCCCTGATATATAATACCTTGTAGGTGGACAGCTACCAGTTAGATGAGGTGAAAGAAAGTGCAGCATTCTGTTGAACCGAGATGAGAAAACTAGATCGTTTTCCTTGTCTAGCCCGGCCAAACTCTGCATAATGATGCCATTAATTTTTTTCCCTGCACTTGATGCACAGAGAGCAGAGTGGTAATAAATCGAAGATGATTCATTCCATTCATCACTCGTCACAGAATTAAAAATTATCGTCTGAATGTTACGTGCACTCACGAGTGAGCCGGATACCGTTTCGTGCCGAGTCAGAGGTGTTGAAATAGTCATTGGGGAGACGTACAAAGAGGATGACCTTCCGAGCGCGTGAAAGGAGACTTCTAGGCATGAGTCAGCGAGAGAATGTCTGTTTCAATGTACCCGTGTGTATGTATTCCTAGAGCCTAACGAGTAACGGTTGTTATTGTTGATCCTTAAGAGAGGTGACCGGAAGGGAGCCTCAATGGATCATAAGTCCACAGTCCTACCTTTTACCTTTCAGATTGAGAAACTCCAAAAGACGTGGCGCAATGTCTTCTGGATTGGCTGGCATTCCTTCATTTCCTACGCCCTTTTCCCTTCTTCCCTTTGTTATTCTTCAGATCATCGAGGACAGTCGGCTGAAAAGACGAAAGTCCCTCTCTGAATCTGCAACCGCAAGTCTTTTCGAAAGCGAAGGCGTTGCAGAACGGACACACGCACGCTCTCACGCACAAGCACACACCCAAACCCATACAGAGAGAGGGGGAGGGTGGTTTTTGGCTGACTCATTGGTCATCGACGTCAAATGTCGGAAGAAGCTCGAATGGGGAAAGTGGTAATTCGTGACGGGCGCAAACCGCAGCATACTCATTTCGTAATGAGCCATTAAACGGCTGTGGTCTCCATGCATGGAGGAACCGGTGCCTGGTAATTTCTTCCTTTTTTTCATTCTTCCCTTTAAATAGAAAATAACTCGACCGTACCTTTTCTCTCATATTATTCTTAAGAAGAGAGGGACGGGGGCTGGTGAGGGTACTGCATTCATCATCTTTTGTAGAAAGGATTTCCTTGGAGGGCGGGTATCCTTTTGAGAGTGCGCATGCGCAGGAGGAGCAGACGACGCGAGGAGTTTCATTGCCGTGGGCTGGTAATGGAATGAGATGCCCATTGCCCATTGCTTTGGCTGGCATGTTGGTCGAAGGCCCAGCCCGGTCCTGTGTCTAGTCCGAGATTGAGTGAGTCAGTGAAAGTGCGCAACAGGTGCGTGCTCCTCTTCATAGGGAAGGAAAAAACTCATTGAGCCTTGCCCGCATTCGCTTCCTTGCTGTTTGGGAGGGACGAAGTCCTCCACCCCTGCCCATGGTAAATCTTTTGGGGAAAACTCGTTGAAGGAAGCACCCAGATGACCAGATATCCCTGTCAGGGAACAGCTGGCCAGGAATTCTTGCTTCCTGAGTTACGTCACCTACGAGCTCCTTCAACTTTCTCATGCTGTAAGTTCCCTCCACCGCCACCTGATCTTCCTCGCCCTCCATAACCCTTTCAGAATCTCTGAATCCCCCCTTTTCCATATCCAATTAGATTATTTCTTGAGTAAACTTACCAGAGAAGTGAACGAAGGGGCTATGAGTTATCAACTTATCACCTATCATTCATTCGTTAATGACAGCATGCCAACAAAGCTTTTTCACCCTCACTTCCTTTCCCCGTCCCTCATGCGTTTGTCACGTGCCCGATGTCCCGCGGACCTCAGACACAGAATCCGCTCCAGCGACCGATCTCTAACGTTACCAAGGAGATTTTTTGGGAAAAGACACTCTTTTGACCCGGATAGTCGATCCTGAGGCAGTGATCAAGGGAAGAAGGCTAAATAGTGTGAAGAATGGATTAAGATGAAGTCAGGTGTGATGAGACGGAGTGGAAGTGGGCATATGGCCATGGAGATGTGTGGCCGGTCTCCTATCTCAAGGACATCCTTAGAAACCTTATATGGAGAGAACAGGCTCCCTCGTAATTTGGCCACGGAGCGCTTGCATGGTCAGTCGGTAACGGACCGATCTACCCCTTTATTCCAAGGATCTCCATAGGCCCATACGGATATGAGCGGAACAGTAAAGATCGAAGACCGTGCAGGCGTGTACCAAAGGGAAGTCTGAGCAGGAATAGGACCAGTAAGGAATGAGGGGGAAGGAGAACCCATTGTTCTCAGTATATAGTGAAAGGTCAAACCTGCCCAGGTAATGGATGTTTTCATGTCCCTCATGAAGAATCGCCAGTGAGTCAGATTCCTTCTCTCCCTTATTGAGATTTTCCCCCCGTCTTGTCTTTCTGGCTTTGTTTTTTTATGTACTGGTACGTCGAAGGTTTGCACGGTAACCCTTCACATTTGCAGGAGCCGATGGCTGGAGGCTCTATCTCTAACACGTACGAAACCAAGAAGATTAATGTATTTCTATGCCTGCATCGATGAACGTTGGTTTAGGCTCTATTTTTCCATTATCATATTCAAAGGGGCACTGATACTTGTATTGTCATCTGCCCAAAGCTAGTGTTCTTGATTCAAGAGATCCCCGAAAGTACCGTAGAATTCAATTTCCAACGTAAAATCCACGCGGCTGGCATATTCACTAGTATATAACAAAAGAAAAGAAAATGTTATTCATGTTATTCGTGCATGTATGGGAGGAAAACGCTTTAACAGGTCGTCCGGGAAGGACTCTTTCAAATATTGAAGCTAAGAGACTGGAACGAAAAACTTCCAGTTTTTCAGAAGCAAGCGTATCCGGCAAAAATGGAGTCTTACATCAAAGCGGAGATAAAATTTTCCGAACTTATGCTCAGTTATTTATTAGTTTTGGAATGCCATTACAGCATGGAGATGATGTAATCCAGTGTGTATCCTAGTAGTGAAGCTGTAAAACTTGTTATGTATTAATGTATTGAGGCTAGCTAAACTAAAAGTTACACGACTCCAGAAGAGCCGTCTGTAGAAGTCAGAAAGCTAACTAGTTTCATTATATGCTATGCCATCATCCTCGAAAGGTACGTGATGGCCCGCAACAAGGTTGAATTGTTTGCATCATCACTACTGGAAAATATTCGGTTGGAGGACTACGACGGAGGATATCGTGGCGCATGTTGTACCAGCTCTCTAAAACTTAACTGCGTGCGTGATACGAAAGAAAATGTGAGCGGCCAGTGAAAACTTCCAACTCGTTTTACACGAGTTAGTTGTTCATAGGTAATGTGACTAGTTGAGGATCAGCCAGCCACCGGTACTTTAAATTTTAACTACAGGGCGGTCCATTTAATTGGAATCATATGGAATAGTCAATATTTTATTATTTCAGATTCAAATTTGTGAGGGTTAAGTGAAGATAATGCATTTATTCAAAGACGAAAGGGTGCAAGTCATTTTGATGTGTGGTTCACGTACTGCGAGGCAGACAGCTGCGGACTTGAATGAAGCCAATCCAAATCGTGAACCCATTACTCACAGTTGCGTCATGAAGTTATTGTCCAAATTTATAGCGACTAGATCTGTGTTGGATAAACCTCACGTAAGAAAGAAATCTGTTACGTTATACTGTAAATAAATGACTTTTCAGTTTTTATTACTCCCTATGGTTCCATTTAAATGGACCACCCTGTAGAACTTAAAAAAAAAAACAGCTAAGATGGAAGCAAATGGACAAAATAACTAACTCAACTATTGTATGAACTCTCAAGTTTAGGGAAACTTGTTACCATTAGTTACTGATGATTGCAGGAAGAGGAAATTTTCGTTGCTTGTCCTCGCCATACCCAAAGCCATTTATATTTCTACTATGTAGAGCATATGTCCTTAGAAGAAATTTGGATAAACTGGGGAACCTGAGTAGGTTATGGTCCCTGTGCTGGAGAACGGACAGGGTATGTTTCAAAAAATAAACACGTGCTTCTTTTATGTTTGCCCACTTCAGGTGGGCGAGGGTCTTTTAAAGGGCATGGAACGAGAGAGAGTCTTTGTCTCGATGAACCGATGCAATAAATCACAAGAGATAATTGCCACACAAGGAGAGGGGGTTACATCATCAGTTCCTTCAGGTCATCATCATCATCATCCTCATTCTCCTCCTTTTCGTTCCTTTTCCTTCATCCTTTTTATCCACTCTGAGGATCAGATCCGTGCACCCATCGTGCTTCCACCCTTTCTTCCCCATGTAAAGAGTAACCTTCCTTTATAATAGAAAAAAAAAACGAAGTTCCAGTCCCGCCCGCTCCCATTAATCCTGCTCCCTTTTCCGTCCGATCCCAAGGTCTTTTCCGTCTCTGATCCCGTTCCTGCTAACAAATTACTTTGTACCACTCGTTTCTTTTTATTTACAGTTTCTTTGTTTATCCCTATCTCGAGAAAAAGAGTAGCATTCCCAGTCAGAGGGATCAGACAGATGATCAGGAGCAGGACGGGGGGGAGGGGGAACCTTTCCTTCCCTCAGGACTGTTTCTGGGATTTTCCGTCTATGGCATGAGCTCTGCAGGCCTAATTTCCTTTCTTCCATGGCAAGGCCTCATCTTCTTGCACACACCTCCCCCTATAAAAAAAAACAAGAAACAAATAAACCCTGCCCAATGTCAAAGCTGGTACGAATTCATTTTGCAATGCACCGTAGCGAAGCCAGCGAAACGCGATGGGTTGAAAACTGGATAGGTATCTGAGATTTCTAGTTCCCACGCGTGATCAGCTCGCCTAGGAACAGAGTGGCTCGTGCCTACTCCCTTAAGAGCTCCAAAATCGGTGTTAAATTCCCAAAGTATGTGCTGAACGTGCAGACAAGGATAATCGAGGACAGAATGGTAGCAAGATTGAGGGCAAACGAGATCTCATTCATGCTACAAAAAATTATGTGAGAGCGAAAGATGGGAGGGTGGTGGAATTTTAATACGACAATCTGTTGCAAGATGTCCCTTTCAATTTCGAGACTCCAGAGAATAAGGATTCCCTGAATTACAGGGAACTGACAGAACCCGCTGAGAAGATGTTGAAATCCCAGTTCCGAAATACAGTCTTGCTCCCACCCGATACCGTAGGCACGAGCTTACTGAAATGCTATTCTCTCCCGCGCCCACGCGAGCGAGACTCAAATGTCCCTTGCTACCTTATGGTACGAGAAATTTAAGTTTTTAGTCCTTTTTATACTTATCTTGAAAATACGCCCACCGAGCTCGATAAGAATGTGTGCTGGGTCTTGTGACTCTCAGTTCGTTCATGTGAGACAGTAAGAGAGAGAAAGAGAGAGAGTGAGGGGGGGGAGGAGTGGAGTGTGTGTGCGTATGTGTGTGTGTATGTGTAGGTGTCCCATGACGTAGAGACTTCTCCATAAATGGGTTTAGTCACGATTCCTCCTTAACTTCGTTTTCATGTAGGTCAGGGTCGAGCTTCACACTACTGGTCAGTATTCTCTTCTTTCACGCATCAAAATGTACTATATAGATTCAGTACAAACTCCTAGTAGAAGAACTTAAAGTTCATTCACTTGAGATTCATCCCCTGGGGTACTGAAATGCATTTCTCCATCCCTAATATTCCAAGGGAGAAATCTCCCATATCACCGTTATATTCCCACTGGGTTGTGGAGGAAGGTCCAAAAACGGGACGATCGGGGGTGATGGGAAGAGAGCTGAGGGGGGAATAGTGTCACATGTGCTCCCATCCCTATATCCTCTATCTCGTGTCCCGCCTACTCCCGCATTTGTATTCCTCTCTCTCTCTCGCCCCTTACCTTTTCCGCTGGCCTTGCGAAATGAGAACTGATCCTTTCCAGTTTCCCTTCCCTTCTTCTGCATTCCATACGTTGATCCGTAACTACTGCTGGCACATAATATCCATTGTCTGGAGATGAAAGCTGCGTTACGTGAAGGAGCGAAGGCTCACACATTGACCTGCTCAACCCTTCGGCCAGAGAGGTCGTTTCATTGTTTGATAGGGATGGTAATTCAATAGAGTACATCATCTGGGGTGTTGTGAGGATTACCGGCGCTTGAAGCCTTGAAATGAGGGCAACAACCTGAAAAGAGACGAGGGGGAGCCTGAATGCATTCCAGATTGATGACTCGGAGAACAGAAGTAGAAGCATCCGCTGTTAATTGTAACATGTTTTCCTGTGTAAGGAAAAAAAAAACTGTTCGCTCCTTGGGCGTTTTCGAGCTGGTATAGTCCCCGCTATTACCTTGAACCACTCCTTATTCCATGTTGAAATGACGGCAAATTACATTTCATTGGCACTATATCTAACTTTCCAACGATATGCATTTCTCCGTCATCGTGGAATAGGATGATGAGCAATCAGGGCAAAAGAAGGGTACTTGACCTGGTGATCAAGTACGGAGTTTTTCTTGGAAAGGACTTCCGTGTCTCGGAGTGGGGGAGGAAAGAGTCCTTGGACAGGACTGTGGGGAGCACTAAGCAGGTTCTAGGTTAAAGAGAGAGAATGGGGGCGGATATTCGCCCACCATTCTGCATTCGAATGCGCGATGAGCTACAGGTTTCTGCCTGAAAAGTACCAAACAAGAAATGCATATGCTCATTCCAATCCCACACGAAGGGGCCGTGCTTCCTAAAGTGTCACAGACTCATTGCATCGTATCACATCGATCCCAGGGACTTCCTTGCGCTGCCAGTGCGACGCCTTTTCTCAGATTTTCTCGTTCTCTCTGTTCTGTCATCTGTCTACCTGTCCATACATGGATGCATCGAAGTATTGAGCAATGAGTGTTTCGGATCATCTGTCGATAGCATCAGTGAAAGTTGGACAAGCCATGCTGAGCTGTATATGGAAGTGCTTTTTTTTCCCTCCGATATGCATTCTTCGGAGGGACCAGCACGACGCAATTGCTTGGGCCTCTCTGGTTCATTATTGACCACCGCTTGCCCTTGTAGAGTGGTAGATCCCACGTAAAAGCAACCTCTGGGTCAACGTGGGAGTGAAATCTGCCATATTCTGCTGAGCAACGCAAAAACTTCTTGATCCCCACTGTGAAACAGTCTCACAATGACGCAGTCTACTCTTCTCGATCTTACCCGTGACTGGAGTGTGCTGATTTTGAAGTCTCATGAATAACTTTATACATATCATGGACCTAGGATTACCTGCTCTCCAAACGAGTGTAGGCAGACAGTATTTGATTCGAGGGAAGTTATGAGTGACGGTCTAAATGATTTTCGGGGATGGAAAGGGATGGAAAGGCGGGGGTGTGGACTATGCTGATGGAGGAAAGGAGCCTGTCTATTTCGAGGAAAAGGAGTGGGAGGATGGTAGTTTTCACAGTTCTTCTAGTGTTTCTCAATGACCAAAGGGAAGGGAAAACTTTCACCACAACCACAGACACCTTTTCAAGCCAGAGACCTCATTCCGACGCCATTATGCCAACCTCGATAGCCCTGATTGATCTCCTATATGCAAAAACAAAGCGACGTTCCCAGTCTCTTCGGGATCCAGATGTCTCTTTGTCCTAGTTTGCTTTGCTACTGCCTTGAAATTCCTCATTTCGTTTGTCGTTCACCTGTCAATTGCCGTAGCTTCAAATGTCCAGAGGTGTATGAAGAAGGGAAGCGGAAGAAAGAGGGTGAGAACGTGCGGAAGATTTCGCTTCCTTGATTAATGACGAGATTAGACGTAGTTAGATGGAGTTGGGCCTTTTGACCACTGATTGCTGAGCCCTTCCCAAGCTATCTCATCTCCTTCGCTCGAGGAGTTCTGGGGACGGAGTAACTGGTAAATCCCCCTACAATTAGCTGTAGGAAAACCGTAATCGACGCATTCTGGAATCCTTCAACGCGATTCTACTGGAGTGTTAGGTTCACGATTAGGTTTTAAAATTCATATATCGTACGCTGATTAGGTCATTGCAAATATATATATCACAAGCTGAGTACGATATTTGGATTTCGGAATGACTTGTATGGATGATAATAGACGATGAAAGGCAGGAACAGGGAGTGGTATAATAATGTGTAGGATTTGAGGGATGAAGCTGTCCGTGGAGATCTCCACCTCCCTGGCCGCCGATGATGGATCGAGCTCAGATCAACTCCATCCTAAATCCATCCCGATTATAGGCCTCTATTTTCATGATGCCGGTATTTTGTGAGCCGTATACCTTACTTCACATAGTTTGTCAGTTCACCTTCTTCTGTCAAGACGAAGACCAACGTCAATGATTCATGGGACCACAAGGCGATATAGAATAAGCATTATCTGACCTCTGGAGAGAAACGGTTCTAGTGGGGACTAGCTGATATTTTTTTACAGCAGAGCCAGATAAATCAGGCGCAGCGCTGCTAGCGGTGCAGAATGCACTCAGGGAAAAGAATAAATGTTCACCTTGCTCTTCTTCGCACTGTTACTCATGGTTACCCGGGGAGAGATGAAAGGGAAAGTCTGTGAGTAGCTGCGATTTCTTTGATGAACAGGCATAAAATGCTCGATAGGGAAGCATAGATCCTCTGAAAGGGGAGAGAGGCAGAACGTGTCTTTCACCGTCTCCGGCGGTGATGCAATGATGACCTGCAATTGCTTACAGCTGCTGTTTGCATCAAACACAACTGGAGAGTTCCAGCTGGTTCCAGTAGGAGTCACGCAGGGCTTTCGTATGTACAGGAGGAGGCGACGACGACCAAGAGATACGTGATTCGCCTATCGATTCTACCTTTTACAGG
Organism: Darwinula stevensoni; assembly: GCA_905338385.1. Classification (NCBI taxonomy): domain Eukaryota; kingdom Metazoa; phylum Arthropoda; class Ostracoda; order Podocopida; family Darwinulidae; genus Darwinula; species Darwinula stevensoni. Next base: position 201,287 of record CAJPEV010000025.1, on the reverse strand, counting down.
AGCTATATAACCGGATCATATCTCCATATTAGGTATCCTCAGTCCTCATGGGGAATCTGCCCATGGGAGAGAGGGGAGAGAGGATCTTTTTCTTTTCACCTTCCCCCAACTTTTTTTTTTTCCTTCTCCGAGGATGACGAATACGAGATGCAGATAGTCTGCAGACCGGTCCTATTCGTCTTGGACTGGTTGTTGATCTGATTCTGTGTATCCAGTCCCGGTCCCACAAGTATGGGTGCACATAAATATGCTGGGGGAATGCTATGGCTTTCCACAGGGAAAGCTGGCAAGGTGGTAGAGGAACGGTAAGACATCGTCTTGTGGCATGCAAAGCTCAGCGGCGAGTATTACGAAACCTCTATTGCGGTCACTTCTCTTACTCGACATGGAAATCACCCCACCATATGCTACTTTCCGGTCCGTTCACTTGATTTCTATGCTCCGTAATGAGCTGGGAAACTAGCCTCTAGAAGTTGTGGGTGGAAAAGATCCCATTACGGGATCCGCAAGACCATACAACTCTTAAATGACCCACTATGAGAATATCCACGTGCTAAGCAACCGAGAGTTTTTTTCCGAACCTCTCTTGACATCCTTCTTGTCATCCCCCGACAGACTTCCTCTGACGTAATCTCCCCCTGTGATGGCGTCGAGACATGGTTGTTCGCTCCTTTGAAGGTAGAGTGAGATTCATCAGTGTACCGGATGCGAGGGGAAATAGGCAAGCTAGAGTAAATAACTGATATAATGTGTGCGGTTACTATGGAGTCTGTGCATGTGTACTGTTGCCCATTGTGTGTTTGAGCTCATTAGTTCAGTCCTGCACGCATTGGAGACAAAAGCGAAATAGCAGAGAGAACTCCCTTGATGCATGAATATTCACGCGCAGCCTTCATCTCATTCTCCATCCTCTTTTACAGATAACTGTGAACACGTGATGCTCTTCCTGGCTTATTTCCATCTGCCACACCTCTAATATGCGAATTCAGAGTCGGGAAAGTATGTGTTGTGAGACAGATTCAAATTCAGACTGTGAGCAGGCCTTTCAACCTTAACCTGGCGGTTGCATCCTCTCTATGAATTTCAGGCGTCCAGGCGTTAAGGCGTCCGAGGTGTTACAAATCCATGTGGTTTCATGACGAAAAGATCCGAAGCACAAAGCAAGGGTTTTTTAAAATGATTAGGGGAGCGGCACCAGTTCGCGAACAGGGAGCCAGTTAGCGAACGAAGGTCATGAAACGCGATTTGGCCTTTTGTTGCTCTAGTTTCACACTCCATCCCAAGCATTAATTAATCAATCAATCCATTTTCTGCAGATACCGAAAGCCGGAGCGTGTAACTCGAGAAACAAATGGCCAAATCGCATTTCATGACCCTCGTTCGCGAACTGGTGCTTCTCCCCTATTTAGGGCTGATAGTTATCAAGAGTAAGGGTTTTCAACAAAAAAAAAATTTCGCGTGTCGAAAATATCGTTTCTATGGTGTATTTAGGAATAGCCTGATGTTTTAAATGGAATGGAATAACCTAAAGTTGAAAATGGGCGTAGTTTGTTATGATACTCTGAAAATGACAGGCCCTCTCTCACGTCATTTTTTAGTGTCGGTGATACGGTGATGACATTGAGCTTTATCTCCTGATCGCATGCGTATGGGGCGAAGTGCATGAAGATACAAAAAGGTATGAGTGAGAATCGGTTCTTAGGGAAGGCATGACAGGATGCTTTTCAATACTTTTTGTCTTCGCAGGCGATTCTTATTCTTATTGTTTCCTTGCTTTTGGGGGTCAGTGATCCCAGGCGCTTTCTTTTGTGCTGATAGGTTTTCAACGTCTAGTTTCTTTTTTTGTGCTGCAAATACCATAGCATAAGAACAACTTGTGGTAAGTGCTCAACGGACGAGTCATGCCCACTTCCTCGGACTGGTTCTATGGTCCATCGAAAGTACTTTTCTGTGATCCTAGCACTACTGGATCAGGATGTGAGATACTCGAAAGGCACGCAGCCAAAGCGAGTTGCGTCCAACGGTATCTCATTCTTCGAAATCAGTCTCGTAGATTTTGCTGTCAGTCTGTGAGTCTTGAATATTACCAACTCTCCTACCCAAGCCATCATTTTGGGACTTTATTTTTCTTGACGGAGAAGCACTCTGGCAAGCTAATAAAAAACTTGATGGTCTAAAACAGGATCCAAGTCCTGACCAACCTCTGAATTTAATAATTAGGGTCAAGAAAAGCATATTCGAAAGGGCCAATTATCAAAATCATGCAACAAAAAAAATTTAGTCAAGGCGCGGAATTTTCGAATTTCACGGTTTAAACCCAGGTTGCCCGATCGCAAGGAAACGTCACAGGTGTGAAGGGTAGCACGACGGCTTCGCCAGTTGATTCATATCCAGCTCCATCTAATTTAAAAGAAAAATCCAGAGTTCCATAGTACCCCATTCTCCCTTGTGCACGGGAGAGAACGGAATTTATGTATGTGGGATTGGAAGGGCCATGAATCACTACGATTCTTCCTAGAAGGCCAAATCTTTTGAGCCATGTTTCCGGACGAGGCCAACTGTCTGAAGGCATTTCATACCCCTTTTTGCTCATTTTCATTCAATGGGTGCACTCAAAGGGGTGAGTCTTGTATCACTTTCCCCAATGCAATCCCGTGATGCCGAGCCAGGCAGGAAAAAGCGCCTACCCAATTTCGACTGGTTGGACGAAAATGTTCATGAAGAATTTGAAAAGAAAGTTCATGAAAGAACTAATGATGGTCGAGGTTTCTATACCTTTCTCTAACTCATCCATGGTTATTCAACAATCCTACTGGACGCGGCGTGCGGACCGCACGTTGAAAGTTACCGAGAGTAATATTTGAACTAGGCCCGCCGTCGCGGTGGTCATTGTCAAGGCTATCTCGTCCCTCTAGGAAAAGTTCAGCTTACTCGTGGAATGCACCTTTCTTTGGGTACTGCACTGTCTCGATTAACAGTCTTCAGTTATATAGGAATATATGATGACTAAAAATTTCACTCTTGCTGTTTGCTCAGCCTGCAAATGTTTCATCTCAGGAATAAAGTCACATAAATTCCGAAAATCCCTGAAAGAGAATGAACAAAGATAAAGGGATAAAGTAGATCGCATTTTTAAGAGCTAACATGTGCCTCTCTATGGTAACATTTTGAATTTCAGAGATCACAGTCTCTGTAAAAATTAAAAGTAAAGTCTAGGAACATTTTTACTCCATCGTCACGCATGATCATCTCCATGCAAAAATTATAATAATAATATCAATTTTAAAAAAGTAAGTGTCGTCCATTTTGCATGACATCACCAAGGGCGTAGGTGTTTGACGTATATAACCAAGTGCATTGTTTATGTACGTCATACACCTTTGGTGATGTCATGTAAAATGACCCTTGAGAGGGAGTCATTTATAGATCGGGTATCACACTCCTAGATGAGAGTGTTCAATCGTTTGTCTGCTCTTGCAAATCCTCCCTGTTTGGAGCACCATGTTTCCTGCCACAATTGGTGATAAATGCAGTGTGAGTGTGTTTTTTTTTCCAAATGGCTTCCAGCAGATGATACGGCTAGGGATGCCGAAAGCGCAATCTCATGGCAAATGCCTGCTTTCGCTCCCCCCCCCCTTTATCCCCGGATTACTTTTGGTTCGAGACAAACCTTTCTTCGCGCAGTCTAAGACTTTCCATAATTTGTTGAGGAATCAAGGCGCTGCCTCGGTGTCCGCGACACATGCACAAAACATTTCTTCATAGCTCTCTAAATGAGATTTAAAAATTTGAAATACTTTTTTCAATTAAGGGATTGTAAAGTTGAATTGAAAGAAAATTATTTCCAAGTGGCCTATCCTTTCAATTAAAAAATTCAACGTTCAAGATACCATGGAAGTTCTTTTACGCTTTTGAAGAGGTGACGCAACTCTTCAAAATGTGACAATTCATCAATTCATATTTTTACCTGGATGACCGATTTTGTACTTTATCTAAGTTTCTGGCATAATGGCTTCCGATTGCAAGTATATATTGTGACGGATGAGGATGGCATCGAGAGGCTCGCCTGAATGTCCGGAGTTCGGTGGTGTAGAGGTAGCACACCTGAACGGCAACCAGGAGGCCCGGGTTCAATTCCCGGCCGTTCCTTGGCTTCTTTCGTCCTCTCATGCCTTCCATCGTCCGTCTCCCACTTTCCCCTCCGTAACAATATCATAATAAAACTACGGACTAGTCTCGTTTAAGTGAAAGATTTCTTTTGGTACCAATTCCACCTTTGTATCCTGAAGTAACTAAAAGTTATAAGGAAGCAAAAAATCAATTTCTAATATTTGCCCGATTTCCTAAGCCCCTGTAGGCCAGCTACCTGAAGCTTCCGCGGTTTTTTTTTTTTGCGATACTGGCTATGTCCACAGCTGCCCTGGATTTAGTCAGCAGTTTTTGAAATCTTTGGATTGGAGCCATATTGAATTGAGAGGAGCGCCAGTCTCGTGGCCATGAGCCAAAGAGGGCCAGAGTGCATTGGATCGGCTGCCGAAGATCTGTCGAGTACAGAACGGTTTTGTAAATGCCTCACGGGTGGCAGGCGCTTTATCAATGACACTACAAATGCAAACCACGGAATACGCTGATGAAAGAAGGGTGAAAGCTATTCATTACAAAAGTAAGCAAGAAATGTTTAGCAACCTTTACAGACAAAAAAAAAAGAAATTTCGTTGGAATCCGCACAAATAAAAATAATCTTGTTTAACAGAAGTGAAAAGATTCCTAAATAGGAAAAAAAAACCCTCAGGCATCGTAAAAGTTAAAAAATGTCAAAAGACTGCATTAAAAAAAGTAATTAAGTCATAAGATCCTCTTAGCAGCACCCCCATCCTGGAAAGAATTCCTAGTTGCCCTATTGCTCTGCGTCGAGAGGGCAATGAGTTTGGAAAGTAGTCCGATTCTATGGAGAGGTGGGAGATAAAGGAGAGAGGCTAACGTCGTGTAGAAAGTAATTTGTGATTTCCTTAATCGACCTTCGCTTGCAATCAGGGCAGAGTCTCCTAGATCCCGTCTTTGAAGCTTTGAGGGCAATTACAACCGATTGTTCTGGTCCATTTCATCGAGTGAGTGAGAGTTGATGGGGAACCCTTTGGAGACTTGGATGCATTGGAGTAAAAAGATGTCGTGATCTCGCTATTGGGTTTGTGTGCCAGTCACCCTTTTCACTTTCCTCTACTCCCATCATCTTTCATCAGCCATGATGCCCATGACTTGAAAATCTCTTTCCCCCGCAAATTTCTACATGAACCTGCCCTTCGACCCGTGATGTCTGCACGCATGGCTTTCCTGCTTAATTACTCTTTCCGGCATCATCGAAGCTTCAATGATGGATCGGTCCCAATTACCCTCTACCCTTCCTCCCCCCGCCTTTTTTTCTCTCGTGCGTCTCTTGCTGGTCGGATAATTTCAATCCATAAGCTTCCCCTCCTCCGTTATCAGCACGCCTTGGGAGTCCAATGCCCATCAGTCTATGTGCATAAGTTTTATGGTAGATTTGCTAGAGGCTTTATATCATCTTATCTGATGATATAAAGCACTCGAACCTTTCTATAGTACATAGTCTAGAATCTTAACTCCTTTTCACTTTATCGCGATACTGAGGTCACAGTAGAGATCAGATCATTACGATCCCGTATATTTGGGATGTAGCTTCGTTGAGCAAGCAAGAAACTAATTCATTCTCAAACTCACTCTGAAGAGTACATTGCCTAAAAATGGACCCTTTCGAATCGATCCCTACCCACTTGCTAACAGCCAGTGACGCAGTCTCATATCAGATTCTGGAGAAGGTGATGTACAAGCGCATATCTGAGAAACAAAGTGATTCATACTATAAAAAGTAACCATAAAAAGTCAGAGTGAAATGTGATCTTTCTTCGCTCAATCTTCCGGCGAAAGGAGGGGATTGTACCACGTCAGGAAAGAGAGGAGACGAGGAAGTAATTGCAATTAGTCATCATTTTGTCACTTGATCCTCTTCTAAGTGCGCATGTTCTTATTCTCAGTTCAACTGTTACTGTGACTTTGCTAATAAACGTTTTCGACCAAATGTATTGGGCCAGTTCTAAGGGTATGTGTGTTTGGGCGAATGAGGAAAAGAAGGCGGGAGAGGCTCTTCTAAACTCGGATTTTTGTACTCATCCTTCTACTCGAAGCAAAGAGGCTTCTTTAAACTGAGTCGGAAGTTATAGTAAAAGTGAACCATCAATCAAAACCAAATGGCCAAAACCAACTAATGAGGCCTATCAGGCTTCTCTAAGAGTGAAAAGGTTTAGGGAAGGGTGAAATTTCCGCTTTAAAATCGATTTGGTATGCCACTTCGGGTAAAATTTTAGAGCAATAAATGACACCTCTTTGAATAGTTGGAGCGTGAAGTGAGATTTCTGATTCTGTGCAATTTATCCTTAGCTCCTCGGCCGAGGGATTCAAGGTCTTGTTGCAGGACTTTTGCACTGTTTCATAGTTTACCTATTATCCTCTTGAAATGTCCCCAAGTCAACTGTTTCGTCAGTTGCGCCTTCTCAACGTATGGCTTTTTTGAAGCTATTAATAGGAATTCTTCATTAATTAATGTTTGGAACACTGGAGTTTAATGAGAAATTTGGTGTTGGTTTTACAGGACGGCGAATAATTGATCGGAGGCGTGCGTGGAGAGGGGAAGGATGCAGGCCTCGGCCTCATGGCAAGGATGCCCGTCAATTTGAAACGCTCAGAATCGTTGAAGTCCGAGCGATCAGACGCCTCTCAGAAGCGAGTGTCATTCAACAAGAGTGTGCACGTGAAGCACATACCAAAAGGAGCTGTTGTGGACAGTAGAGGTCGAGTCGTTGCCGTCATCCCAGAAGGAGTTGATTCTCATCATTATTTTCGGGTAGCACGTGCAGAGCCATCGTTATCTCCGGAAGAGGTAGCAAGGGAAGCAGCCGCAGTCCTTAGACAGGTGGATCAAATCTCCTGCTCTGCTTCTCCTTCCCCTTTCCCAACTCACCCTCACACGATCGAGAGATCGGATAGTAGAGCAAAGAAAAGACCCCCGCCGCGAATCCCAGATTCTAGCGAGCACAGCACGGGGAGCCGGACTCTACCAACGGTGGCTTTGAGGAACAAGATTAACCGTGGTTCACACCACCATAATCATCAGCAGCCTCCACAGCAAACCGATTATGGGAATGGCGGGAGTTTGGAGCCGATTCTAGAAACCTCGCATCAGGTCAACAGTCCCCCGTCAGCACCCTCCCAGAACCAGAATTTCTATCATCGTCCACGTCGGAAGCAGGCCCCGCCGGAACCGGAGAAGATGGAGCGAAATCTTTCCCCTCTCCGTCAATTTCATCAACATCAAACCCTGGCTCAACAGAATAATCACGTGAATGCCCTGGTGCAGAGATTCAACGATGAGGCGCGTAAGCGAGACCTGGTTCGACGGGACATGGAAAGTGCCGGTTTGAACCCTCTATCGCAGCGTTCCCTGTCCCCGGAGAGGCTGATTCAAGCTAACGGCCAACACTCCCATAACAAAAACCGGCCTTTTTCGTACTTGCAGCCGAACTTGGCGTCTTTGTCGCCCGGCGAGGAGACTCCGCCGAGTTCTCCTACTTCATCGGCGCTTCGTTCTCCTCATGAGGTCATTTACGCTCAAGTGACGGTGAACGGACAGAAGAAGTCGACAGTGCATAAGCGATTACCGGATGCGAGCACAGGGACAGAATCTCAAGAAGATGACGAGAGGATCGGTCTCTCCAAGTCGTCATACATCAAACATCATCCCACGTACTCTGATATGAAGATCCAGGAGAAGCAACGTGGGTCCGAGTACCGGGCTGGTCGATACATGAACGGGAAATACCGGGATTATCTGGACAGTTCACCGGATCGGAGTTCCGAGGGGGAGAAGCCAAGAATTTCCAGTCGGGGTAGTTCGCCAGACCAGAGAATCACTTCTCAAAACATCTATTCCTCTCGTACCCAATACAAGATCCCGCCGGTAGGCATGAACAGGAGAGATCGAGACAGTTCTTCGTCTCCAGAGAGACCCAGGGAAATTCGAGGAGGATACGGAAATGCTCCGAAGGTCCCACCGTCGAAATCGAACAGGCCCCTTTATAATGACTATGCAACACCGGTCAAGAACCCTCAAGAGGAGAGGAGAAAGAACATCTCTCGGGTCGTTGTGAATGGGTATGACGAACCCTCGAACATCCCAGTTCGACCGCAGAGGAAACGTTCCCCGAAGGGTCCCGAACCGTACTTCTATGCCAATGCCATCAACAAGGAATCCGCTGATGTAAACAATAAACGACTGACTTCCACGTCTGCATATTCAGAGGTGAAGAGGAAGAACGAGCTGAACAAAATCCACGAGAACAAGAATAGAGCCGGACCGCCTAACCACATGATTGGGAATCGTGCTGTGGAGCGGAAAAGCTCCTTGAAGAAAGAGAAAGGTCATCACGGTGCCGTCTTCAACACATTGGAGCGGATCAAAGGGAAATTCCGGAAACCCGTGGCTGAAGTCCGTCCAGAGAAGAAGGTCAATCACGTCGTTTCATCCTCGGTCTCTCCACAGCAAGCGAAATTGGCATCTGCAGAATTGGTAAAGAAGGCCACAGAGGCAAAGGAAAGGGAGAGACGAGTTGGGAGCCCAAGTGGAAGCAGCAAGAAACACAGCAGAAAAATCAAAATTACGTTTGAGCACAACCCCACGCGTTCCGATTCGGACATCGAGAATCTCCGGGGATTCGTGGAATACAAGGGGCCTGAGGTATCCAATGAAGAGCATGTGGTGAAGATAGAGATCCGCGGAGACGAGCACGATCAAGGTAACGCTCGTCACGGTCACGTCCCGACGGACCCCAGGATCTCCCGATCTCGGGAACAATTCCTTAATGCCTTTTTGGGTCCGCCTCCACCCCAAGTTACACGGGAAGACCCGTCTGAGGTAGCCAAGGTCAAGGCTCTTACCCTCACGGCTGCTCAAGCCCATGACTCTGATGATTATCAGCTCAGTCAAGACTCCCAGGTAGGTTCCTGCTCTTTTCCTTTCCCAACCTTACTCTTTTGTCCTTCGATAATCATAATTATTCGCCATTTCATTTCCGAGGCCTATTACTATCAATGTACAAGATTCAAGTGTTTAGAGGAAGTTTAGAAGCTCAATGTGCAAAGCACAGCTAAAAGTCTAAGCTTTGCATCTATTACATAGCTAGGAGAAAAATTATTAGCATCCCCAAGTGAACTTCAAAATTGAAATTAATATTTTCATCTGTAGAGTTATTCCACCGCAAACGATAGAGGTGTAAGAAAATGTGATCGGAAATAATTATAGAAAATGCTGATTTAAAATTGATATATCAGATATTTTTAGAAGCATTCAGAACGCGAATTGTCTATCATATGACTACCTGCAATAACTCCTGCATCTTATCTTTTGGAGGATCGTGCGTTCAATATACTGTACTAGTATATTGTCCAAAGCGCAACAAATAATGCCAGTAAGAGTTTGCATTGCCTGATCTGGAGGAATCCAATGACGAGGTGTGCCTGAAGTAGGCCATGAAACCCCTAAAGCTAAGCTATATTGACTCCAAGAGGAGTGGTCCACGGAGAGACCGACAATTTGCCTATTAGTTCCACCGTGTCCACGTGTGAAATCATTTAGAAGCAATCAGGAGGCTATAGGCGGTGGTTATTTTCAGAGACGGAACCTGTCCGGAGGAAAATGCTTCGAGTCATGAAATGGTGTAGATGAGATTAGATTTAAAAATTCAAGGTCATGTTGGTGTTGGATTCCTCGTTCCTCGTGCCAAGGTTCCACACCTGTCAATAGCAATCTGGTCCATCGCCCTGGCTCCTGCCACCTACCCTCCTATTTTCCCATTACTCACACCCTTGGATTTTACCGATCTTCAGTACCATCATGATGGCATTCTATTGTACATCCTAGAGGAGTCATTTTCAGGGAAATGAAGTCGACTGGGCAGAGGGGAGGAAGAATTTGCGTCGTGCAGGTGAAAAATGGTTACTCTGATCCGGAAAAATGTAACGAGAACATGGTTACAATGGAATGCTCCGGCCCTCTGGCCATTTCATGTTTACATCATTCCCAGCTTTGCTCTCGGCTGTTACCATAATAATCGACGATGCCGATTGCTTTTCCCCTATTCCACAAGGTAATGGGCCTTCCGTTGGAGTGGAAGGGAGGTCGCGTTTCTGTTTTAAGGTGATCGATTCAACTCGAATTTGCTTAAAGTCACAATGAGCTCCTGTGAGAATCCATTTTCATTCAGTTGATGAAGCACACGAAAGTCCATTGTGCTGATGAATGCATTAAATGTGAACCTATTTGGTGTATTTCTCCCATGATCGTGGGAGATCTCTGACTCCAGTAATCTGAAGACAGTTGAGAAAGGCTTCAGAGAATGTGCACATAGAAGTGTGTCGCAATGGGGGTTTCTCATCTACGTAGACGCAGACTGGGATAAGCGTGTAGGCACAAAAGACGTTGGCGTATAGAAGGATACGCCTCTCTTCCCCTCTATTAGTTCCATCTTCCCTGGCACCTTGCCACCCGAGAAAGAGGACTTCGGTTAGACCATGGGTCTGTCTCTCGGATCTCCTCGATCGTGGCCGTGATGATGGTGAATGGTGGTGATGACGATGATGACGATGATGATGATGATGATAACGATATTACATGGATGGGGTGGAAGAGAGCAGATGCAAGATAAGGCTTGACCATGTTGCCCCGGTCTCTCACGACCACGTTCATGCATGCCACCATTCATGAAAGATCGTGTCAGGGGGGGAAAGTGATTGCTCGTGAAGAAGTGTCCTCCTCTCATCTCATCTGGTCATCGAACTTCATTGTTGATCATGCCACATTACATTTCCTTGGTAATTGAGGTCTCGGAATGCGCCTTTGTCTCTTCTCATCTCTCGCGCCTATATCGTGGGAGTGCTACATTCTCGGTACAGTCATACCTCCAGGCCAGCGAAAGAAAGGGTCGGGCTCAATGGAGAGGATTGATGGCATGGTGTTTCAGTGGGAGGAAATGTCAGTCCATGTGGGTCTGACTCATTGGGATTGCATAAGAAGCTAAATGCCAATCAAGACAATCACATATCTTTTGTGAGACAGCAATGACGTATCTTGCAGGTGGGCAGAGGGGACTGACCCCCCCCCCCTTCTTTTTCTCCCCTAAGCTGGCTCTGCAAGGAACCTAGCACATCCTCTTAGGCATATTTTCTTTCCTCCCCAAAATCCTTCGAACGGAGACCAGCATTCTCTGAATAACCGATATTATTCCGAGGGGTGAGGTTACAGATTAAGAAAATATATTAATCAGAGAAGAACACTGCATTTGAATATTTCAACTCTGGCAAAGTGAATGAAAATAAGAGTTCAAAATCACATCAACCACTTTTGAAATTTGGCTGCTAAATGTGACCACCAGTGATATGTATTCAATAGCCCAGTGCAAAATCACTGGGTCGCAGAAACCCATATTCAGAGCTTCTTCACTTGCAGATCCCATGGATACTCGAAAATGGTGCTTTCATGAACCTTTATTTGATGTGCTTTTCAAACTAATAGGCCCAGGATGTGTATCAGACCTGCACTGTGACCAATTTTCAGCCTCTGTGAAGTTTGGTGCCTTCCCTGGGAATTAATAAATTCAGCGATAGGTATTATTGTAGGGCTCGCAAAAAAAGTTCTCTGCCTGGCATTGGAACATGCTGGATGTGATACAGCCTGAAATCGGACCTCTGAACAGCTCTGGCTTTCACTTTCGGTTAGGCAGTTTGGGGAGTACTTTCAGTAAACATTTCACTGGAGCCCCCAAAATCTGGAGATTGTGAGCGAAGTTAATCCAAAAGTGGGATTCTATTTCCCAGGGATTTTTCGCCATCGTCATTGACCAGTAGAGGTCTCATTTGACGGTCATTACCCGAAGTGTTGAAGGTGATGGATATATTTTGTCACAGACTTTGCCAAAGCATTGGAGTACTCAAATGGATTGCACTTATGTGGATTCTAACTCTCTCACGCCATGGATATTGTTGAAGAGCATAGCTTGCTTTTTTTTGCCCACACTATACAGTATTTTGAAATTCAATCGAGCCGCCGGAGAGGTGATCATTATCGCTTCAACGAAAATCTAATTAAAGCGCTCAACATTAATCGTGGAATTTATTTTTACTTTCCCCATGCATGCGAGAGAGACGCGTAAAAGTGAATGTAAATCAGGAGTGAAGGAAATCCCATTGTTCTGCTTTTTTCCGTTTCCTATTGTCTTTCTCACCCAGTTTTCTCTTGAAATGAAGGTCTCCTTCGAGCAAGAAAAACAATTTTTTAACGACCAATTCCAAATGCAGGGATTGTCCCAGAAGAGAGGAGCCAGTGATCACAACCCTGACAGTGACAACTGAAATGTTGACAGCTGGTGGCTGGCAATCCATGACCTTGTAATGCTTCCATTATGCTGAGTAATTGATTAAAACCGTAATGCAGAAAAGACGAGTCGGGGTGCTCGATGGTGCTCCATCGAGGTCCGTTCATCACAGATCGAGTCACTGAAGATACTATAAAATACATATTGTCAAAAAAAAAAACAAATGGAAATTGGGATAAGAACTGCTGACCTTCGACAGATGCCGTCCCGTTGGATTAGACGGATTGGGGGGTTGCCGCAGAGCCTCGAGTGCCGATACAATGCTGAAAGTACCCACAAACAAGTGAGGTGGATATGTACTTATCCTTTAGCACTGAAATTGAAAAAAAGATGGAAATTATGCATTACAAGTTGGCATGCTTTGCTGTTAAAAAAGAAAAAGAAAAAGAAAAATCAGAAATTAGAAAGCAGTTTTTGGTAGAGTGGGAATCGCATGGAATCACGCCCCTAAAACCAAGACTTCGGGACTCAAGAATTGCCTACGAAGTGTACATCTTTTGAGAACAGATATCTCTTAAGATGTGAAACCGTGGAAAAGGTTCCTTCCATTGAAGCATTCAAAAGCAGACTGTGATGCGAAGCGAATATTACTTGCAAATGATTTTATGATTTGAAGATAGGAGCCCAGAATTATTTTTAAATCCTTGTTTTATTTTTTTTTAGAGGTGCTCTAGATTACTGACGAATATTACCATCGTGTGATGAATATGATCCCTTCAAGTTGGGCATGAATGAAAATGCCACGAACGCACTTTGCCACTTCTTTAAAACACAAATTAAAGCCGAAAAGTCTCTATGGTAGGCAAACTATAATTGCTATCGCGAATCTGCAGTGCGGCATGGAAGGGATGGGCTATTGGCGCAATGTAATCCAACAGGGAGGCCTGGTAGACGTATTGCATCCTACGAATATTGTTGCAAAAAATGGCGTCTCCCCTTATGGAATTTACCAAGCAAATGATGCGCGGAATGATACGTCTTTTGTCGTACAAATGCATAGAGCAGCGATATTCCCTACTGAAAGCAGGTAGCGTATGACAACAATTACATGTCGCAACGGAGTGTGTGCAAATGCGTCGCGAAGTTCAAATGGGGATGTGAAACATGTCGCCTCTGGAGGAAGCTAGCGCACGCACAGTTGTTGACCTTGTGCTTCAAACCGTTTGAGCTTCCCTACGCACTTGTATGCCCTCCGTTGCGACATGCAATTGTTGCCATTAACCTCCCTTCATTCTGCAGTGAATATCGTCGCCCTGTGCACATCCTGCGATCAAGAAACGAATCATTTCGTGCCATGTCTTTCTTGGTGCACTCCTTAAGGGTAGATGCCGTTTTAGCAATACTATTACCGGGATGTAATATGTCTACGAGGCCTGACAGCTGAATCGCATCGTGCCAATAGCCTTCACCCCTCATGCCGCAATGTAAATTTGCGATTGCACTCTTAACTCGCAAGCCACAGAGACTTCCCGGTTTTCATTTACTATCCTTTCGCATTTGTAACTGCTCAAAGAGAAAGTGAGGTTCAAATAAAGTCTCTTCGCAGGGATGTCAGTCAGCTCTTGAATGATTCAATTGGTACTGAAAAGAACCTCTTCCGCTGTTTATAATTTTGAGGGATGAGTGCTCACAAATGATTTATGCCTCACAGGCAATTCTTAGAATTTTTGCTTTCTTGTTTCGAGGGGGTTAATCTCACACGATTGTAACTGTTTGGTAACGAAGGGGTTAGCTTTCCAGTATTTTCGGTTCGAGGGTGTCTTTCACATATCACGTCCAAGTAATCCCGGCAGAATGTCGACATCTAATCTTTGGAATTCTCGGGGAAAACGGGAAACCCGAGGGCAGCCCCGTTTCCTTCCTTTCTCCAAGAGAAAGTAGAAACCCAACTGGGGAATAATAGGGCTGTGGGTTTCTCCGTCTGTCGCTAGGGGAAAGACAGAAGACCTCAGAGTGTGTATCAATCCTTCCCGTCCTCCCACGTTTCCTCATCATAGCTAAAGGCATACGCTCGGAGTGTTACCTGGCGTTCACGTTAGGTACCGGTCTCCAGAAGGGGAAGGGAGATTTTCAATGATTGCATTGGTAGTTGGCAAAGATATAATCATGATGATACGCTGCTGTTAAAGAAATTGTCAACTATGAAAAATCCTAAATGATAAAAAACGATGTTCTTTTTTTCTCCCCACTACAGTTCGCAGTCTGTTTGGTCTTCATATAGGGCACCGCCTTCAGGCAACCTTTAAATATGATCGAGTTCCTAAAGTGTCGTGCGTCGTGTCATGTGGCACCTAAGATGAAGAAATTGTTCCATAATAACATCAGTATCCCTGATTAGCCAATAAATTCTTCGTTACGGAATCTAATAGGGCCATTTTTGGATGATATTGCTAAGGAATTGCAAGGGAGCAACTTTCTTCAAATTATACCTGTAAATTATTCGAGGTTGTCCTGGATGTCTGGGTTGCCTCAATATTGACCCATGAAATATGCATCATGAGCTTGTCACAGAGTGACAGCCATGATTGAAAGCTATCCACTGTCAATCCTGTGTCCTTTAAGATTTTGTGTGTGGAGTAACCTCGAAACGGGTTTTTCATAATAAATACATTGTTGTTTCAGAAAGTATTTTTTGATCGTGCCGAATTATATTTGGATAGCAGCGTAAAAACCAATAGTCAGGGGTTATTTCTCTACCTTCCCTTCTCATCATATTTTAGGCTCTATGGTCTTCTCCTGACGAGGAAGATCTTCCCCAGAGGCATCGAAGGAGCCAGCATCCACACCAACAGCCGCAGAAAGTATGTCTATTGAGTTTATTAAAGCACTTACATTTTGACTAAACGGGCAAGAAAGTTTACAGCCGTATGATGGAGTCTCAGGGTGGTGGGCTTCTTCCTTTTGGCCCACTCGTGCCATTCACCTTCCTCTTCCTTCACTCTCTGCTTCATCAGAGAGCGGAGCAATTCCTCTCCATTCCCTTTGCAGGTGCACATTTTTCACGTCAATTTCCGATCCGAAAGGCCTCTATCGTAATTGTTTCCACTTGGGGTTTTCTCTTTCTCGCGGCACTGAACCGAAGTCGACTTCCGCCTTTTTTCTCCCAATCCTCCTGCAATTTTCTGCTTTTCTTGCTCAGGCCTACACGATTCTTCGCTGTCTGAACATTGGCATGAAAGTGATTATCATTGGCCAGAGATCAGAGTCCTAGAATTAGGTTCTCTCGTTCGTTTATCGTTCGTTATCTAGATGCCCGTGGGATGACAGTATACAATTAAGGAAGAGTATTTTTCTTCTCCCAGATGCCCAGAAGAACGACACCACATGCCAGGCCGCGATATGGGTCACGTGAAGCCGTGGGATTAGATTATCGACGTGAACTTGCCAGTTCCGATGGAGCATCAGATACGAACTGTGGCTCAAGTAATGGGCTGAAGAAGTCTCGTTCCCGATCCTTGGGTCGAGATCTTCATTATGCATCCTCTTCGGCTCCGTTAGGTCACAGGACTCGGTCTGAAGAGCCCGCTCATTATGCCAGCGCCACATTAGAGCATAAACCGAGGAAGCCCGGCCGAAGTTCGGAAAGTGCATCCGGGAGAGGGAGGTATTTGCAAGGAGGAGAGAGCAGCAGCAGCGAGCGAAGTGGTGCTCGTCCTCGACCTGAAAAAGTGAAGCGCAGTCGGAGCAGTGCAGCAAGTCTCCAACATAGCAATCCGAATCTTGTCCGTCCATCCAGAGGAGGAGGTGTGGCTCATCGACGACCGGGACCAGGAAATGTGGGCGAAGGGAGCTCAGAATCCGAACAAGGATCCCAGTTGAGTCGACCGAGTGGGTCCCAATCCAGTCGATCAGTGTATTTGCATGCGGCTGCCGTGGCTGATATTCCACCTGGAGGAGCATTTCGGGGTCGGAATGGTGGAGACGGCGGCACGATGTCTCGCAGTCAGGAAGATCTATGGGACAGACCAGGAGGATTGAAGAAGACGAAAGCCGTCACGAGGTCTCTTTCCTTGCTGGCTCCGTGGAAACCTCGTCACTATCGCGAGACGAAGGAAGTGGATTATAGTTCTCCAAGCCCAGGGGAAGGCAGACCCCCTCGACCACCAAGAAAGAAAGAAAATCATCCGGTGACCCCGAGGACGGTGAATGTGAAACGGCATCAAAGCATGCCCAAGGATTCCCGACTAGCTGGCTGGTTCCGGAAACGAGATCGAGGGGAACCCCATCCAAATCTCTAGTCTCCGTTACATTCTTCCTCCTCTTCTTGAACTCCGTCCCTTCGCATCCCTTCAACAGGTGAGGCGAAAAGAAGTAGCTTTGTGGGGGGGAGGGGGAGGCAAGCTCTAGGAACGTTGGGTATCAAGATTCTCGAAAACAGGTTTGGTTCTTGAAAAGTGAAGAGATGATGTAATCTTCATTACATAATCTTGTAAAGATTAATCCCTAAAGTGGTCATTGTAAAAGTCGATCTTTGTCTACACCGTGAATTTCTTTCTTCTGTTCTTCTCCCTCCTCTTCTATTCTACAGTGCAGTACCACCTCTTTGTATACTCCATGCGACTATCGGGTCGCCATATTAAACCAAGTAACTGCTACATTACTAGAGGAGGTGGCAGTCCCTTTTCTTATAAAGGATTTACCAGCAAATTGAACTTGTTTATGTTTCCTCATAGTGTTAAGAAAGTAAGTAAAGAAGTAAAGAAAGAAGGTAAAAGAAAGAAAGCTCTATGGGCAACTTACCTTTTTTAGCTTCGGAAGAATTATACTGGATATGGTCAAATAATTAGTTAGGGACCTCGAAACTTTATTTTGTCCTATGTTAATGTCAGATTTCGGGTCGAGTTGCTTTCGAAAGAATGATATGAAATACCTGATAAAAAAAAAATGGGGGGGGGGGGAAAGTCGTGGAATTGGTTGCACCTTTCAAGAGCACAATCAGGGGCTGATTGGGAAACTCCACGAAACTGGTTCTGCACAAAACCTATCAAAAGCAGGCCGACCGATATTAAAAGGGACTCTGGTTGGGACTTCAAGTTTCTCACCCCTGCTCACTAAAAGCAGGTCGGCATTCTCTTCCGCAGATGGTTGATATGCTTTTGGTAAGTTTTGCATCAAACCAGTTCCGTGGAATTTCTCAATAAGTCTAAGAATGTGCTCTTGGAAGGTAGAGCTGCACAGATATAAACATGTTTGATTTTTTTTTTAAAACATTGGCAAAGAAATTCGTCTCAAAAAAGAAATTAAATAATTTCCACTCGTGCTTCGATCAGGCATTCCATACGACTACAATGTTTCCCATAATTATGTTCCCATTCAAGAAATACACGTCAACAAGTTGGTGCACCTCCACACTTTGCATTGCCCACACGTCATTTTAAGGGCACATTTCCACAAAAATGGATTGGTCAGGAAGGACCCATACCTTAGCCACCGCGCTCACCTGACTTGACACCTCTTCACCTCCTTCTCTGAGGGTTTGCTAAGTCATGTGTGTACTCAACAAAGCCGCCATACTTACGAGGACTCCAACAGTGCATTATCAACACAATCAATACACTTACACCTGAACACTCCAAAGTTGATTTATAAAATTATTCTATAAAATAAAAATTATAAATCTGACGTTAACACAGTACAAAATATTAACGTTCTGGGGTCCATAACTGATCATTTGACCATATCTCAGATTGATTTTAACGAAGTTCCATAAATATAGTCTGATGTCCATAGAGCATCACTTTTTCTACACGTTGATTGGAGTTGAAACGATTATGGACAAAGCAAAGAGGAACATTAGGTGATACTGGAAAATGGACAATGCAATGGAGAGAGGGCTTTTTTTTCTTGGCCATCTTTTTCCTTCTTGAAGAGTTCAACTCCGCCCCGAATGAGATAGCCTTGTTCACCTTGAGAAGTCCAAGGGAGGAGGAGATTATGCTCGGCAGATCCGACATCTAGAGAGATTCTAGCCCTTGAACGCAACCTCTGCCTAGTCCTAGATAAGGATTCCTTCGGCCTCCATTCGGTTGCATGTTTCTGTCATTTACAAGTGTCATTGGATGTGTGGCAGGTATACATACCCAGGCAGTTTGAAGTTTTCGAGGAGGAGAGAGCAATGGCCGTGTGCTTCCACCTGCCTGCATTTTTGTCTCATCGTCTTCAGCAGTCTGACACGCGAACTTTCAGTACGCTTATTGTGTGTTACTAGGGCGTAAGAAAGATCCAACGGAGTGTTTGTGTTGTTATAGTGCGCATGCTTTTGTGTGCCCTCTCAGTGTCTGATGTGAACGAATGCAATCTGGAAGGATGGATGCCAGTTGTTTTTTTTTTTGCAGTGTACATACGTTATTAGAAGAGGATTTTTTCCCCGCCCTTGGTGCGATCCCATCCTCTTCTGATCCATAGTACTAATGTTTCTGTTTAATGAATTAATGATGCTTAGGACCTCTTAGCTTGGATTCCAACGACGATCTGTCCTTAATTCCGCCTGTCTCTCTCTTTCTCTTTCTCTCTTGCACTCAGAGAGAGATGTCGTAATAATATGATGATATATTGAAGCGACTGGTTTGTCTCGCTCTCTCTTTCTCTCCCTTTCTCACTCATTATGGTTCTCCTCACACAGCATTCGATATGGATTAAACTGTGTTGTTCACTGTCAATCTGTGTCTTTATCATTGATCCGTACTCTTTTCCACATCACCAAAGGTCTACTCGAGTTCAAGTCCTGCACAAATTATAGCCGTTTATATGCCGTTTTCTGTAAGCAAAAAATTCTCTTCTAAAGATTAAATCCCCTCAAGACCATGGCGCAATCGGAGGTATAATGGAGGAATGGCAAAAATTATCGGACTCATCTAAGAAAAACGTATGCATTCCCATTATCGAGGGTTGTGAATTGATCAGTCTACGTATAATTCAAAAGTGCCCAAGAATCTCTAATGCGCCATGATTGATTGAAATAAATGATTCTGATTCGTCACCGTGATCAGGGCGTGCAGACATCAGAGACAGAGGGAAGTCTACTGACATGCGGTCATGTAGGTAACAATGGCAACGCACATGACTAGCGTTGAGCGGTAAGGTCTAAATAAAAGGCATTACGGAATCCAAACTATAGGCGTTGCATATCCATTGCAAAATGAGAAAGAGTGGAGTAAAGCAAACCCGAAACATCAGGACAGTCATAAGGAAGGATATTAGGCACAGAAGTGCAGAATCGATTCCAGTTTGAAGTATTTCACAAGTACAAGTAACTGCCAATAACGGTTGGGGAAAATTATATTGTTTTCTCCATTTATTACGTCAAGCTTCTTTCGTGTTAATCACATTCCATATAAGACGATGGCGCATTTATTTTGAAGCACGCGATATGTGATCCGATCGAAGTCATGCATCAATTTTCCGTTCTGCAACTTTATGACGAAATAACCAATTTGTCGCGGCCGTTGTGGGAATAGATTTTTCAGTTAACGTTAGGAACATTTTGAGAGTGGAAAAACTTTTTTGAGAAAGTACTTCTCATTCAGAGAAATAGATTCAGAGTCTCATACGGAGAGGAGGAACTGTAGGCTTTCGACATAGTTTCTTTTACACCCTTCATTGAAGCTGCGAATCTTGTACGGGCAGGTAAGCCCAGTATAGAAAGTCTCCGGGGAGATGCTTGCCTATGAGCAATCAGAGGTAAATGGAACGGAGCACGATGAAATGAATTTTCAGTGTATCCCTTCCTCACTGACCAGGGAATCATTTCGTGAGTCAAAGGTCGATCATAATCTAGGGGAGAGTGAAAGTAAAGATACCTTCATCCGGTTCAGAGGATATTCTTCTTGACTTGAAATGGGGGAAGAAGAGAGTCAGGTACCCGCATCCTTGAAGTGTCATCCGGCTCCGAGGACATGACCTTTCTTCTCTCTCTCACTCTATATCATCCCTGTGATTGATCGAGGTGAGCCAGTCAGTCGTCAGCTCCAGTCCTGTCAACAGGCCTTATTCAGAAGCCAAGACCAACACTTTTTTTTTTTACATTTCATCTGCACTCCAGCAAAGACTGCGTGATACTTGAAGCAATTATGACAAATTGTGTAAACCCTGTTCAGAAGTGGGTCTCCTTTCGTTAACGAGATACTTCATTTACTCACCCCCATTGAATAATACACAATTCCATCCTGAGCTCGATCAACTCAATTACCCTTTCAAAACGTCCACCTGTATCCACCTGACTGAACGACAAGGCGGATAGGAGGTGGATTTAAAACCAGGTGGACATCCCTCTAACATTTGGATTTACGCTTTATCCTTACGGACATCCACCTGGTTCCATATCCACGGGGAGGGTGGACGTTTTGTAGGGGTCATTACTCGACCAGGTGTTTTCCACATGCTTGAGGTCCCTGCTGCTAATTACAGAGTTTACTTTTGTTGGAGGTTGAACGTTGGAAAGTGAAGGAAAATGGAATAATGAAAAATGGCGTTCTGATTGCTACTGTTAATCCAGTTCATTCTTGAGGTAAATGACGTTCACTGCTCCTTTTCTTCCGAATGATAGCGAAGTGAAGTGGGTCTGACCTAGCTACATACCAGTCTTCGAAGTAAATTCACTGCGCTTCGCTAGGGCTATAAACTCCGAAACCTCGTGTTGCATGCGGTTGGAAGAACAAGTGCATGTATCTTGCACACATGCGGAAGTTCTGAGTCGGGAAGAGAAATATGTCAGAACCCAAACCCGACAGGCTTCCACCAATATGCAAAGTGTTACAAGAACTATTACGACAGTGACGGTGGCACGAATCATAACTCCAGGAACATAAGAAAACTGGATTTCTCTTTGAAAAAATTAGGGGGGCTCGGGAAATTTTAAATGCAAACTGATTCGTGACATGACTGATGTCACTTCATCAATCATTTGCCGATGAGATGCCTGTTGCAGGAGACAGGAGTCGAAAGAAATCCTTCAATCAGGGATATCCAATGTGAAGATAATCATGTCATGTGTTGTGTTCCTTGTCCATGGCCCAAGTGATCGAGGGATGTTGAAACGCCTCTTTTAAACTTCATGAAAGCCAGGCTCCATTGCTCCCTTCGTTCCTCATGGAACTGGCGGAAATCACCCAATCTATATAATATGTCCAAGCTCTTTCCTCGTCGAATTATCCTTCTCGTTCAAAGCTGGCTAGCCGATGCTTTTTTCAAGTTTCTGTGGGTCGAACGCACAGCATGATATTCATTGAACATTTTGGAATATCTTCATATTTAAAAGCAAGACTCCAGCGCGAATCAACATCCGCAGATTATTCCGCTCATACCAGGTATGATTGATCCCAGCCTTTTGCGGGGAAAAATGAAGATGGACCGAAAGCGTTCCTTAAACGTCCAGGTAGGGAAGAGCCAAAAGTAGCGTCCATTTCGATCTGAAGAATCTGGCATCCGTAAAGTTGTTATTCCATGGTCACGGGATGAGGGCTTATTATGTAAAGTCCCCATAGTAAGATTTCTCTTGCTACGCTCCTCTGGCTGACTAGCATTTCCATATTTCACGTCAGATATTAATGTGCATGATCATATATAATTTCCAAAGCTTCTGGCATTTTCCAATGAGGAACCCCAGAAATCCTCATAATCCCCTAATTCGGGAGTCTTACCTTGGCTGCGCGCATTAGTTCAACTCCATCTATGATATAATTGTTGGTCATTCACTGGGGGTCACTGGGGGAAGCAGGAGAAAATCTAGGGTCCTTTTGACATGCCTTCCCAGTCTGCCAGTCTGGCAGAGCCATACGGTGTTAATACAAGGGTTATATGAACTGCCAACCCACCGTATCCATAACATAGGTTTTTCTTTCAGGGCCATTTGAATTCACACCCTTGTTATCAGAATGCAATAAGTGCATGGCGTTCAGTAGAAGTGGATGTGGTGAAGCTCAGAACAGCAACCAGCTGCCCACTGTGCACTATAGAGAAATTAATTCATTATCGATACCCGATAGACCTTTCCACAACCGTTGGCTCGGCAAAGAAAAGAACGGAGGAAAGAGAAACAGCTCCGCCTCACTCGACAGATGCACTGGTTAAAGTTCCGAAATGCTATGCCGCAATCCGAGCCTGTGCGCATTATTGCTATAATCAAATCTGGAGCAAGTAACCGTGTCTAGCCTTGCTTGACCTTCGTTAATATTAGCCTCACCTCGCAAGATTTACAAGAATATATGCCTCGCGACATGGAGCCTACACGAAATTAAGCCTCGCCTCGCTGGGTCTAGAATTTTCCCCTGTTGAGAAACAGCTGAAAACTCCCCTGTTGAACAAAACCAAGAAGAAAAGGAAGGGAAGGTTGAAAATTCAAGAGAATGGTAAAGAAACCGTGAAGAAGGCTTCCGAAGGGGAAGATAAGGGACTTAATCTACCTACCTAAACCGAACAGGTCTGGAATAGTAAATAGAAGACCAGACCGCAGAAACAGGTTGAACCAGCTGTTGATGCTCTAGGCAGGCCGTGCACCCCCGACGAAGCCGGTCGAACGGCGTCAATAGTCTTGCCTAGAGCTTCGGTATCCTTTCCTTCATAGCCTTCTTCTGGCTGGTGCCCCTTGTCTGCCCGGCATTTGGCAATAGTTTGGTGATGCTTGTCAGAAGGTTCCTGGGGCGGGGCCATGGCTGCTCGATGGCCTGCCTGTCTACCGATGAATTTATGTTCATACATATATACATGTGTGTGTGTGCGTGTTTGTGTACTGGGTGGGCTATAAATATTCACACCAATCAAAGTCTTTTGTTTCCTGTACTGAGAATTTCTCATAGAATCAAATTAACCTCAACAAGACGCATAGGCTCACTGTAACTATTCGCAAAATATTTCCGATGCGTCCCCTTTCTTCTCGACGGTAACCTGCAATCTTCGGGTCACCTGGTCGATTACACTGGACGGAAAT
Source organism: Darwinula stevensoni (assembly GCA_905338385.1). Taxonomy (NCBI): domain Eukaryota; kingdom Metazoa; phylum Arthropoda; class Ostracoda; order Podocopida; family Darwinulidae; genus Darwinula; species Darwinula stevensoni. The sequence continues at coordinate 177,866 of CAJPEV010000025.1, read as the reverse complement.
GGTTCCATTCCTCTTTCAGCACCAGCCTTAATTGATTCAGGTCGCTGGATTTTATTTGTGGGCAATTCCAGCAGACTCAACAAGCAGAAATCCATCGGATTACAGCCGGAGTAGTAAGGGGCCCATTAATGTTTGTCGATAATTTCTACTACATGGTCTGCTAGACAAGTTTTTGAGCGTGAAGCCATGTGGTTGAAGTGTGGAAAGCACTCAAGGTTGATCACTAAAGATACGTTGACACTTAGGTGAGGTGCCACTTTTTTCCTTCGCTTTTCTTGGGCATGCATAAATACAGTAGATATGTAGCATGCGGTATGAATATTTATGGTCCACCCTGAATGTATTTTTTAAATTATAAATAATACTCTTACGAATGAGAAATGCAATAAAGAAAAGGACGTTTAGATACAATCCTATGTGCATCTTATTTATTTGAATGCGAAATATGTGATGTGACGGATTAAGCACACGGGCCGTACTTTGAACACCTTTGATCTGGGCGACTGCGGAGGCAATTAAAATCGCCAAAAATCACACAAGTATCGATAAAACAAATCACTCACAAGTGAGAAAACAAAGAGATGTCTAACTTTGCCATAGGGACTGGACCCATTCTCGGAACATCACTAAACGAAAGGGAAAAAAAGGTTTCTATTACCAAAATTGAAATTTCGTAGGTCGAGAAAAAACTGAGGGATAAATTAAACTGCCCCAAAAAATAATCCTAAAATATACTGCCCTCCAAAAGCCTTGCAACACATTTTCTGGATCAAAATTTCTCGGCACTTATGAACTCGTCAATCATCATATTCTTTCCAGATAAATATATCAAAATGACTGACTGGCTTTTGGACTGCGAAAAGCAGAGTGTGATTGATAGAATAAAATGTAAGGCATTTCGCAAGGCTCGAGATGCCCCTCAAGTCCTCAAGAGAAACCTTACTCAGGTGCATGGAAAACCGAACAGATTTGTTGAGAAGTACTTGAATCCTACCCTTTTCACTTGGAGGCTGTTCGTCTTGCAGGTGGTGGTCACATAGATTATTGAAATGGACATATGAGTTTCATTTTTATTCAGGAATACAATGTTGAATTGGTTTTTCCTGAGTCTCTTTCATGTTGCAGGACAGGGAGGGAGAAAAAGGTTCTGTCCCACCCTGTGCATACCCTATATCGCAGTCGTCAGATTGGAATATTTTGCCTCTTTCCTTTCCTCATCTTGCTTCTTGGAGGAACTTTAATTTTTGGCATGTACGTAGGATGATGAAAAATGGTTGCAATGTAGGTCATACAAGAAGAAAGCCATATTTTGGCGGGGGGAATTGCTTCATCGCTAGAAGTAACCACAATTGAATTAGATAGACTTGGGGCAGCTTTACAAGTGTTTTTTATTCCCTCTTGGTGGCCGTTTTTCTGGGATGTCCTTCGATGCCATGGTCACTGCTGCATTCACGTCATCCGGGCCGTCCCAGCGTTTTCCGCGAACCTCATTCTTCATGCCTGAAAACGTGTTTAAGTCGAAGGAACTCGAGTCTTTCGAGCGCAGAGAGCGAAGAAAAACTTCGTAGCCCCAATTTTCCAAAAGAGGGACTGCTTTCCGCTAGAGCGGCCTCATTCTTCTTCGTGAAAAATGCGGCTCCAACTGACTCTCTCGCATTAGCATCACTTATTCAACAGAAACAATATGGAATGTAATTTGCGAGAGAACTGAACAGTGACTTAACATAACCACGTTGCCATTCTGAAAGTGCACAGGGAGTGGACATTAATTAGACCGATACTGATTTAAGTGGTGACAAGGAACGCTCGCATGAACGCTCTTCACTTCTTCTAATGCAATGCTTAGTTGATAAGAGATAGTAATTTACTAACTTGGAAATATAGAATATGAGAGATAGGCATTAGATCCGACATTCTTCCATGCCGTTTCGAATGACGGGATCTATTGTTATTGTTAATCTCAGTGACGAGAAATAAACAAAATAGATCAGGTTGAATAATCCGTGACGAATACGAGGTAGTGAGGAAAAGAAGCAGTTTAAAATACAGTCGAAAGTAACTCTTAGAAAGTCCTTCAAAACAGAAACAACAAATGGATATAATTAGAATAAATATTAGAATTTTTGAGGTTTATTCGAATAAAAAATACATCACAAAGACGTGAAGAAAGATTTTCAGCCTTCTGGAGCGCGTTATTTCATGAAAATCAGTCCATGCACCCCAGTTCTTTGAGCAATTTAACACCGTCAACAATGAACTTACAACTAATATATTATAAGTATTATGGAGTCATGACAACTCCAACCCAGATGCCATGATGGGCGATGGATAGGCGTGGACCCCCCCCCCCCCCCCCCCCCCCCGCAACAACAAGGTCAACGTCCTCGCACTCTTTCTCGAGACTTGAGACGTGATAGCTGCAAATCATGGATGCCAAGTTTTATTAAACTGGTACCGCGATGAACAGAGATATAAGCTCTCGCAAGATTTGACAAATTTTTTGTTCTGCTGCACCATAAGTGAGTTCATACTAGCGGTTTTAACCATTGCGCGACATTTTCTGCAGGCAGTACGAAGTACACCGCAACTCTCAACAGATGGCAGAAGAATTCATTTCAAGTCTCACCTCATCGACCGCGTATATACGACGGTAACGGTAACGAGCGGGAGATCCATAAAGCGTTATGCACGTTAGCGTTATGCAAATGCTAAACGCGTCACATCATTGGAAGTATTTCTTTCGCTGACGCGTTGACGTGTCAGTAGCAGTGAAAGGGCTAAGGAGAAAGAGGAACTTAAGAACGTAGCAAGTAAACTTCACTGTCAGTCGGTACTAGCATGTGTTCAGGACGAAAAGTGTAAGTTCGTAGTCGCAGAGAAGTCCCACGTGAAAAAGACGTGGAGAGAGGTTTCCTTGTTCCGTATGAAAGAACCTTGACCCGAACCACTTACTTCTGGCAAGAGAGAGAAAGAGAGATGTCAATTTCGTCCGATGTTGTGACACCGACTCGTCGTGAACTGCCAACGTCGGCCACAATATCAGCATGATGCATCAGGATAACTCCAACAAGAACCCATTATATAGGATGCATTTGCACTTTAGGATTGAAATGCCCCACAACGAAAGAAAGCGAAGCGGAATAGGCCCTCTTCTACCGGCTGAAGTGCTGCCAGCTCGGCCAGTCGCAGTTCCATTTTCCTGGGTCACTGCTCGAACAATGTTCATTCTAGCATGTCAGAGAAAATAGTGCGGGAACAATGGTGATTTTTTTGCTTCCCGGGACAAAAACTATTGTGGAAGAACTACTGGTCACGTTTCCTTGAGAAAAATTCACTCGATCATGAAAAAGTGGTACTAATTACGTACTCTCCAAATTGCGCGATTGTGTTTATTAGTAGGGGTGGAGTATTCAAACGTAAAAGGGTCAAAAAAGGGTTTTTGACTCACCCTCCTGTACTCCGAGTCATATCGAAGTATTGTTTCGTAGCTATGACTCCGGATTCGAAGAATATTTTCTGTTCCGATTAAATATTGATGCCAGGTGACAATCACTGTCAAATGTCCAACTAACATGGCAGTGTAACAAATATCCCAGCAAACAAGGTAACGTTGGATCAACGTTATATCAACGTTCCGAACGTTCATTCAATGTTGATTCAACGCTGATTCAACATTATGTGCTTCAAATTGTTTGCTGGGATGATTCAACAGGAAGAGTGACAATTTATGCTTCTATAACATAACACCAATAAATATAAATTCAATTCAATTCGAGTCGGCTTTTCCTGTAAACAGATGGATTTCCGGAACCAGATGGAACTCGGTTCCGATTCGAAATGCATCCTGAGCAGTAAAACTCGGGAGCACAGGGGAAGAGGGGACCATGTCTATGGTTACCAGATGCGGTATTTAATGGATTCGGCTATGAAACCTCTTCCGGCTGCGGTTTATAGCCTCATTCTCCGTTTGTTAAAAATAGATCCGTGAAAGTTAGGAAGGCTCGAAAGGGAACTGTCTGAAGGAGCATCCAGACGCTGACCCAAATCCACGCGCTCTTGAGGTGGGCTGCACAATTTTCATTCTGTCGAGACTGTGGGTGTCTTTCTTGGAGAGAAAAATTTTCGTTCACTTTAAAATTCAATATGATGATAAATCTCTGGAACGAATTTAGACAAGAAAGGAATTGCAGACGTGATCTCTGCTGAGATCGTGTCTGTCGCATTGCAGCAGACACGATTTCTATCGTAGTTGAAGTGGAAGAGCTCGTCTTTGAGATGGACTAAATGCCGTACGCGTTCATCACGCACCCACTCGATCGGAAACCATATTAGACCAGAAAGTCATGACCCTTGCGTAGAGAACAGAGTTAGAATCGACCCTAAAAGGCAGACATTGAGCCGGATGAATCAGAAGATATATGAACCAAGATGAGAGAAGACGAACGCTAACTCGCTGGATAACCGACGGTGAGAGTCCTTCATCATTCGTGCCTGGAGGAAACTAGATATGCTCCATTCAACACTTCGTGTGGATCCCTATCAATTTCGTGGATGGAGATGGAGGCGATAAAGTATGATGCATATTGGGTGGATGTGCTCTCGAGCCACTTAGTACCTGATCGTTTGGGAGACCAATCTGACAGTAAACAAATGATTCGTGCTGCGTGAAATTAATCATTATACTGGGCCGATGTGACCTTTACAGTCATTTATTACAGCGAACCACTTTAAATGTTGAGTGGTGTTTGTCCAGCCATGTCGCTGGCGCAGTCGTAAACCTGTCCGCGACAGGAAGAAAATACGTTGAGAAAATGCTACGCGGATGTTTTGAAGAATCTCATTGGTATCGTTTTCTGATGGATTCCGTCTTGATCCCTGGCTGGGATTGCAAGGTCGTGAACCTTTGGGCGACGTCATTGGGATTCGACTCATGTCGAAGAGGAATAGAAAGCTTATCGTAGCGCGAAATATCGATTGTAGAGTCGGTGAAGATCCGCAAAATTTAGCATCGTTTCTTCCACTACGTCATAAATCCTCTTCTTGATTTCACTAGAGATAAATGAAATCTTGAATCTTCTGACTTAGGTAAATATTAATAGATTCGAAGGATTCCGAAACACGACCTCAAAGTGGCTCTCAAAAGCTGAATCATGCTTCACGAGAAGCTTCAGAAACTCGCTTCTCCTCGTTGTTTATAGCAGTCCTGCTGCAACGGTCCGATCACTGGAGACACCGTATTTCACGATGAGAATGGCGCCTGCTTTAAGAGCTGGGTCGTCGTTTCAAGTCTTTCCAATGTTTCTTTAGTCTCCCCTTTGATGCCAGAACCGTCTAAGCCAGGCTCGCTTCATTCACGATACTGCGATTGCTCGCTTCTATTTGCAACTAACCAACATCCATGACAGGACATGTTTTGTTTAAAGGGTGAACACACAAGCCAATTTCTTTCTCCCCTTGCGCCATGTGAAGTTGGTCGTGTTGGTCATGCCAGCTGGGCCGGAACTGTCATTCGTTATCATCGATCCAAAAATCTCCATTATCATGATTGAGGCCAGGGTGGCACAGGCCTTGTTGTAGGATTTCGTCGTAATTTATGGCTAATATTGCGTTATTTTAAAAATAATCCCGAGAATCATTTGTATGAAATCCGAGGTAAAACCCAGAGTATCTCCCATGGTGACTTCTTCAGTGGCTCCTTGGATAATGTAACTTTTAAAACATCCGACATATTCATTTTTTAACGCTAGAGAAAGCCAAGTACCGTACGTTAATAATAAAAAAAGCGGGTCTGGATATTTAAACTACATCAAATATTCATCGCCTAAAACACATGTTCAGTGTGTGGTCCGTTGACTTGAACAACGGGAGCGTAATTAAGCAAGACAACAAGGAAAGTGTTCTCTGAAACGGAGGCTCCCATATTCTCTCGATTTGAATCCTCATTTATTTCTTATTCCATCCCATACCTCTTTCTCCAAGTCAAAAAACTACCGCACCTGCCCACAAACATTAGACGAACTTCAGAAAGCCATCGAAGATCAAAATCTTCCTCTCAGAGAGCACTTTCCACGCTATCTTGGATAATTATACCCTCAGATTACGTAAAGGAGTTTAAGTCAATGGTGCACTCGCCGAACACGCGATCCAGACGGTAAATATTTCCCAATTGTGTGTCATTGACCCATTTTTCAGCAATATACTTGGTTTTGTAGTAATTGTAAAAATAGTCCCCTTCATCAATCTGCATCTGGTACCAAATTAGAATATCGGTCGAGAGACGCAGATTCCATTCCAATATGTCTTGCCCCCCAGCATCCATCAAAGCTTTAGGTTTCGCCTCCCCCATGGAGAACTGCGCAGATCATACAAACGTTTCTCCGCTCGCTCAGCTTATCGCCCCTCCTCCCCTTCCCACGGCTCCAACTGAGATTGACGAGCGGGGGAGAGGGATGCTAGGCGACCCGAGGGAAAGGAGACCTACGCTAATCCTTGCTAATCTTGGGGCGGGTGGGTGGGGAATGGTGACAACCTTTCGTTTTTTATCTTCACAGCTTCAAGACACTTCGGGCACCTACAGGCCCAACTGCTTCCCACACCCTAGTCCTGCTCAGCGATATCGCATTCTACTGTAGGTTTTCATGCAGAAGTAGGGAGCTTGCTCGCAAGCATTGAACTAGACTGTCTTCTGAGCAGAAGAATGAATCAGTTCCTTCAAGTTATTGTAATAGATGAATTCCTGGAGGACTTTTTTTTTTGTCCAACCACCTCAGCTTTCTCCAGAAACTGCTTATCTTTACATCGTTGAGCGCCTGAACGCTTTCCCGCTTTCCAGGAGGACATTATTGTTTATTTCATGATTTTTTCGTTGAAAATCTGAACGCAGGGAAGCGAGATGAACGATACAGTCGTACCCAGAGTACCAGTACCGACGTCGTAGACTATCTCGATTTTTTAATGCCTAGTTTATTACCACGTCAAGTTCAAAGTTGAATTCACACACTCATAATCAGTGGCGTAGCGAGTTGGGGGACTGGGGAAGGGGGGAAGCTTCAGCCCCCCCAAGTTTGGTCCATGCCCCCCCCAACTCCGGTCTAAATGCATCCGCCCCCACCCCCTCCCCTCCCCCGGGCGAGGAAAAGTAAGCCCCCCACCGTTCTGCTTAGTCCCCCCATTGGCGAAATCCTGGCTACGCCACTGATCATGATATAACTCAACTCACACTTCCATGTTAATCGCACACGTGATGGGCAAAGCCCATGATAAGAAAAGACGTGGCCTTCAAGGTCTCCGACGACGGTAAACGTGAAGGCTGGATGGAGTGGAATGAGATTATCAGAAGGAACATGAAGACATCCAGCGTCGATTGAAGAGAATGCGCCTCTGCACCTTCGGATTGAGAAGCCAAGACGTGTGAGTGACAGTGGCAACAGGAAACTTCCCTTCAAAGTGTGCCAGAAAGAGGAGATCAAGCGGAAAGGGTGGACCAAAAACAAAACATGCAACGATACCGCTATCAAGCTCTGTATATTTTTCCACCGGATCATCGGCATTGTTTCAATCGGATCTCCATCTTGTTTGCTTGAAAAAAAAAAACCTCCCAGAAGCGCCAAACTCCAACAGGATTTCAGAGGAATAAAAGAAAAAGTGAGAGTGCTAAGCACCGTCCAACAGGAAAAAAAGACGCTACCACTTATGCCATCTCCCACAGCCCGTACTCCTTTTGTGGGCCACCTATGCCGTGGGCGCAGCAGACCTGCCTGGAGCTATCGTTGCATAAGAGCCGATCCGGTGTTCCGGTATTGCCGGTAAAAAAAAATGCGCACGTCCATCGTGTAAGTCATATGTCCCATCGGTCGTCGCGACGGGAGCACTTATCTGGTTTTCGTATGGAGAGTAACAGCTCACAACTGCACCAGTAGCTTTTGTGACTCCAGCCTCCACCTTTAAAGGAATACATCGCTCTTCCTTATTATTCATGCCGATGCAGCTTCCTGTTAAGCGCTACATTAAATGTCCATCATGCGGACATTTTAGAGCTCCTCAGACCAGTGGCGGCTCGTCAGGACAGGCAAGGGGAGGTCCGGCCTATACAAGGATTCCTTATGTAACGCTTTCCCATCGACTTCGAAATATCAATTAATATCACTCAGTACCATTTGATTCATTTTCAATTGACGCAAAAATCGAGAAGTTCAAAAAGCTGATTACTGCCCAGAATCGCGGATGGGAGGCCGGAGCCTCCACGCCTCACCTGTCCCATTGACAATGCATTGGGAGTATCACGTAGCACATGCACTACAGTAGTAGGCTTATACGTGAACCGGGAGGCCGGCCTCACCCTTTGTATTGCGCATGAGCTGGTGCCTGCTAGCAAGTGCTAGCACGTCTTTCAGACCTTTGGCCACGTGTAGAGAGCTGGTCGGAGATCTGAACTCGATATGCAAATTTATATCTACGCAGTAGCCAAGGATGGAAAATTCATAAGATATATTATACATAATCATGATATTCACTATGTGAGCTGGATGCGATTTTGTCTTGGAGAAGTTCTGAACCTCGCAACAGGTGGATGTCGTCAGACTGTTACTTTTCTCCTCGGCCCACGTGGGCCTCTATTCTCCCTCAAGTATTCGATGAAGCACCAATTTCTGCTTTGCTTTCACGTGATTCCGTTCGATCTGCAGCGCCAACTTGGAACGAGTTCTCTTTTAGCCCTTTATTTGTTACATGCCACTAAGGAAGTGCGACTCATCAGCGGCTAGACTGGCATAAACACACCTTTTGTGCTTCGTGCATCCATTAATATTACAAAGAGCTATTATTCATTATGAAGATCATGTGCTGGCCTCCCCAGATTTTTCATCCACAACCGCCACTGCCTCGAACACCCACCACCCTTTGATTAATGCAACTCTGTTACAACACACCGGTATGGGTCGGCTTGCCACTCAAGGACAGTAATACATCCAGCTTCAATCGCAGGTCGAATTCTTGAGACAAAAGCACCGTAATTAATAGGCAACAACTGAGGGTTTCCAAATCAATAGACTCACTGCCCGTTCCTCGTACAAATTTCAGTTTTAAACCACTCCTCTTATTTACGCCTTTGTTTGATATTCTCTGAACATGTTTTCACACGAGGATACAAATGGGTGAGAGCTCAAGGGCAGCACTTTCATCCGGTGGCTTGCATTAGTACTCCGTAATACGCCCTTTTGCTTTGAACTGATAGAGATCAAGCTCAATAACAGATTGCGTCTATTAATTTAGCAACCCCTGCACTTGTGGAATTGTGAGCGCCCACAACTGACTGCTGCGCGTGGAGGGCATACGCCCTTCTGTGTGTGATGAGTGAGGCGTATCGGCTTTATGGTTTGGAGCGACAGTAGAATTGGCACGGGTTCTCGTTTCCGTTTCGCGTCACCATGACCTTGAAACTTTCTTCGATTTTAGTACACACCATTGCAAGTACCTATGCCGGAATTTCCCTATTATATCTCAATTCCTTAACGCACATTTATTTGTTCTTTAACCTTATTTCCAAAGCTGTGCATTTATGCACTCTACCATTTGACATATGAAATAAGAATGCCTTACTCTTTGGACAGATGGCGCAACGGAGCGAGCTTGGAGCTGCTCATGCGCGCCTTGGAAGGCGGCGAGGGGGAGGGAGATTCCGCGTGGTACGAGAGGGATTTCTGCCCCGGTCTTTCCGTTTCCCCACACCGTCCAGCATCCTTAGACCTCGGTTCCGCAGTCACGTTCAGTGGCGCTTACGCTTCCGACCTCAGGCCTGCGTAAATCATGCCTCCTCTGCCACCCCGTGTTCACCACAATGAACTTTCTCTTCTTCTTCCCTCCATGGGCACGAGAGTGAGAATTCACGCTGGAAAATGCTGATGGACGTCATTAAGGGAATTCTCTTCATGGAATGCCTACTCACCTTCCAGCCCGTCGTTCTTTCAAGTCAGCACTTGTCCTTCCTTTATGCAAGAACTTGCATGTAGTTTACTTGCTTGGCCAATTGGAATTGTGATCGATTCGATAATTATTCTCTATACCGCTTCTGATAGTCGATTGTTACCCCCCTTCACTTTTTTGAGTTTTAGCCAAGAGGATCTGTTATGAAATTGGAGCTATTCTTTGAATTTTTAGACTTGACCGTTAATAGAGAGTTCAACTTAGTGTTGTGCAGAATTTGAGACAAAAATGTAGGCGTTGTTTGAAGTTTTACGCTCTTCCAATCGTCAATTAATTAATTACATTGCAGTGGTCCAAGGTGGAGCGATGACAAATCTCAGGAATTGCATTGCCTGTCAGATGCCAGAACACGCATTCCCAGACAATTCGTATCCCATTACGATAGGAAGAAGCGTGGGATCGCTGTGGACTGTATAAATTTTCCGCTTGTGAAGAGGAAAGCTGAAAGGAATACAATAGGCCTAATTGCCTAATTGCATGAAGATACGATGGTGCAGGAAGGCCGCTTTCCAGGCCTTTTATTTTTCTGTCTCTGCATAAAGGTTCATGCGGTCAAGCCTTGGTCCAGAGTCTTTGTTCATGCCCGACTCGACATGACAGGAGTTGTTGACCGGAGTCGTTTGTTCCATTCCGCCCGATAAGGATCGAGTTCGTAATGAATAAAATTGGAAATACGACAGGGACAGGGTTCCGAAGCCTCCGGGGGTTCCAGTACATAAAACCATTATTTATCCCCAGAGGGAGATTCGTTCCCACAGGTGACATTGGCCTTTCTTTCCCGTCCCCCGACTGAGTGACATTCCTCGCTCTCATTCTCGGATTCTATGCATATTTTCACTCACATAAAAATGTCATTCTTCGTCTCTTGTCATCGAGGTCTTGTCTCTTTTTTAATTATCGCGTCAAGAGGTTCATGTCGTAAAAATGATCCCTTGTTCGAGTAATTCCAGCTGGGGTTTGAAGGAACTCGGTCCCAGAATTGATGTTGACTTTAATAGGAATTAACGCATAAATGACTGAATGAAAAACACCCATCACCGTGTGGATGACCCTTCGAGTTTTTGAGTGATTCTGTCATGTAGGAACGGAGATGAAGGGAAGATGATGCATGGTTCATTCAGGTTAGCATTACTGGAAAAAGCCATAATCTACGGTAAGGACGTGTGCAGGGGTTAACGACTAGGACAAAGACCGTGGGTGGTTCTAGAGCGAGAGGGAGTTCTTGGTCTCCTTTTCATTTTCATCCTGGGCTCCTGACCACGTTTGGTCGATCTAGCTTCTCGTTTCTTTCTCGTGCATTCGTCGACAAATCCAGGAACAATAAATAAATAAAAACACATTTCCTGCCATTCTAGAGGGAGAACCGAATCCAGAATTGTGTGTTTTGCGAAGCCCATTGGAGAGTGAATGGGTGGAGGCGTTGGGAATGGAACAAGTTCCGATGGAGCGGGGTTGCCATTCTCGTCAAGTTTCCCCAGCGAAAAAGGAAGAGATCCATTTCCTCCATCTCGACCTGGATCCTCTTCTTCATCGCGACTCCAAGTCCAAGGTACGAAGCATGAGGGAAGGGGCCTACACGGCATCCGAACATTACGCATTACTCTCCTGCTCCACCTTCGTGTATAATGGAGAGATTCTCTTCCCTTTCTCATATCCTTGGTGAAATTTCAGCCGGAAGTGGAATTAGAGTTGGTGGGTGGAGAAGAAGAATGGGAGATGGGGAAAGTGGTGATTGGCTTGGATTCGGATTTCCCCGTGAAATGGGTCATCGTTCCACCGTCGATGCGACCGCCCACCAAGAAATCCACCATCATAGTCTGTCATCTCGCTTCTTCCTCCTGCAGGCTACTTTTAAGCTCTGTGATAAGCAATGACTGTCGTACAGAGAGAGTCAGGGTCGTTCCTGGATCAGTTAGAGCCTTGGGCAATCTCAACGTCCTTCCCAGGAGGCGATGAGAAAATGCACAGAATTACAGTGGTCAAAACACATTTCGTTTGGGGAAAATGGAAGAACTTGGCTCGGGTGTGGTAACGGAGGCATCCAGAATTATCGAGACCCTGAAAATTTTATACCCACTGAACATTTTATAAGGGTTATATGGGGGAATATGGCACTAAAAATTTTAACCTGGTCTGAACGGCCCATCAATGTCGAATTTGACTTCATCAATATTTGGGAAATATAGATTGATATATTCTTTACTCAATCCTTCAGTCTCAATATTCAATCAATACTCAATCCAAAAAAACATTAACTGCACTGAGAACAAACAGACACTGAGAAGTCGCCATATCTTCCTGACTCCAGGAGCTGCTATGAAATGCAGGATTGCAACGCTTTCGGCTATGAGTAGCATTGCACGTGATTGGGAGACTGTACCTAGAGACTGTGAGTCAGAGAGGGGTGATCGCCAAGAGATCGAAGTGAAAATGCGCTACGAGTGTGAACTAAGAGGTCCTCTAGTGCGGGGAACAATGCGTACTTTTTTGCATGCATGTAGAATCAGTATTTAAAAATCACAGGATGACATTGTAATTTTTTCGTACGAGGGATATTTATAATTACAGAGCTCCATCCAGTATCCTGCGAGCCTCATGTTTTTCCGCATATGACATCTCAGATAAACATGAAAGATTTCTGTCAGGTTTAAAGAAAAATTTCGCACAGTACTTCAATATAATATAGTATATTTTTTCCACACCTCCTTTGGGCCTTCCTTCCTAAGCGCCCAATCAGTAGTATAATACTGGCATTTATTTTTCCATTGGGACCACACCAGTTTTATAATAGTGACAAGACTGTCCTGCGAATACTGTCACGTGCTTTTGATACTGATTAAAAACCCTTCAACATATTGCAATACAGCATTTATGGAGTAAATATGTTGAATGCTTTTGCCAGAACCCTTTTGGTCCAAAGGGTACTATCAAGCAGGAAAACTGTACGGCGCTTCAAGTGTTAAAGTTGATGCGCCGAAAATCGCCGTGAAGACGCAATGAGCGCTCTGCGCCTTACCTGGTTTTCCACATTGGCAGCATGGCTGTACACCGGCGGCAGGTAGTCTCTGAAAATATTTGTTTTATCTTATCTTGCATTATTAATGCATCATCTTGCATTAATGGATTTTTATTATTTTCTGTTGGCCTAAATTACTCTTCTTGCATCTGAGATATGTGGTAAAAAAATTAAGTTCGCACGATGTTAACCGAGAGATTTTTTAAATGCAAATAAACCGCCCACTTTATAGCTAAAAAATGCTAAGCAATTGTAACTATTCATGTACTGTACATTAGAGAGATAAGTTAAAGATCAGTTTCATCTTTGAGGCTGTCTGCCATCTGCTTAGCAAAGTTGGAACATCCCAATGTGTTGACCAAAGTTCCCGCCAAGTTTTTTTTTTTAACTTGGCAGGAATCTTCTTTATTCTTCTGGGATATCATATAAAAATGCTTGGGGCTACTAATAGAGGCACTACTAATAGAGGTAGAAACTGGGACCTTTTTTTTTTTTCTGTGCATGTCTGCCACAATGATGCGGTGAGCACTCGTCTCTCCCTGTGTGCGCCACTGTATTTTCTCTCGTCTTCAGAAATAATTTTTAAAATTTATTTTCCGAAGTTGTCTTGCACATTGGGTGTTCTTGGTTCATCAGGAACGTGTTGGATAGGAGTGGATGATGTTGATGGCGTTGCAGAGCACTGGGAGGCGCGAATCTCCTGGAGGATGGTTAAACTTGATAACGTGGAAAAAGACCTGGATTTATGATTGTGATCAAGGTTGGAAGTATGTGATGTCTCGTAACCCAGCCTATATGTGTATTTTTTTTCCCTATTTACTTCACTGGATAAAAATGATCCATCGTTTGGCATAGCTCCACCTTTAGGAGAAACCTACTATCAATACATCTCCAGTAGTGTTTCAATTAATTCCTCCCTTGTCTTCCTTCCCTTGCTTCCCTTACCTCCCTTACCTTACCCCACCCTCATGTGGGCGAGGAGGTGGTACTTTTTCAGCGAGGACTATCCTTTCCTCTTTGATGCTTCTGTGAATCTCTTTCCGGGTTTACGTCTATCGGAAGCTCTGTTCTTCCCGGACATGATCCTAATTACGTTTACGTTGGTTATCTGAAAAGTCTTAAGTATTGCTTCATTGGTAATTTATTTCTCAGCATAATCTCATGAACATTTCAGGAATTATTTTAAAGAATGATACCTACTCAACACAGCCACCAATGAGCTCGATTTATTTCTTTTACCGTGGTACCAGACCGTGCAAGCCAGGATGTTGTCCTTTGGCCAGGTCCGGGAGCGATTCTTTGTTGGCATTGCTAATGGCGTAAGCGTCCCCAAACCGTTGTCGACGCAAGCTCTAAAAATGTGTAAACCAGAAAGAAACGCGAGTAGAAGGCAAAGGTTCGACATGGTCAGCGCACCAAGTCCATCAGACGAATACTCAGTAGTTCGTCTCTGTTTCAAGAGGTATTTTTAGCTTTCTTATCATCACCGGGTAGATATAGGGGGCATGACATGCCCCCAGGGCGTGACTTATTTAGTAGCACCGGATATCATAGAGCAGCATGGAGCAGACACGAGGAAATAGGATCCAGAGGAGTGTACCAAGTGTTTGCATGGAAGGGTCAAGAACACCCAATGTGCAAGACAACTTCGGAAAATAAATTTTAAAAATTATTTCTGAAGACGAGAGAAAATACAGTGGCGCACACAGGGAGAGACGAGTGCTCACCGCATCATTGTGGCAGACATGGAGCAGACACGAGGAAATAGGATCCAGAGGAGTGTACCAAGTGTTTGCATGGAAGGGTATGACAAAGTCAAGAGATGTAAGAGTTAAAAGGTAGATAGCAGTGGGTTGCATAGAGATGCATGATGTACACGTGTGAGAAAGACTCAAGACAAGAATACCAGCGGATAGCATGGAGTAGCATGGTGCAAACCCTCGAAGAGAGGGTTCAGAGGAAAGTAGCAGAGTATAGCATGGAGTAGCATCGTGTAGACACGGTAGAAGAAGGTACAGAGGATGGTAGCAATGGGTAGCATGTGGTAGCATCGTGCAGACACGGTAGAAGAAACTACAGAAGATGGTAGCAATGGGTAGCATGGGGTAGCATGGTGTAGACATGGTAGACGAAAGTACAGAAGATGGTAGCAATGCGTAGCATGGTGTAGCATGGGTGGTATGGTATATACAAGAGAGGAACTAGATATAATATATTTCGCCGAAAGCAAATGGAGCCTCTACCTTCAATTCTTGTTCCTGCGATATTATACGGATTTTTAGAGAGAGGACTGGCCATTCCAGTGAACCAAAAGTTCTGGATAAGCCCATGCTGCAATCTAGGAGCAATAAAAATGAGCTATTTTCTAATGAGAGATGAAATACGACCAAAAGGGAAACCCTAACATTTTATTGCGAGGACTCATTATCACAATTCATGAGTTATTCCCTCCCATATTGCCATCGGGGATGTCAAGATCAGGGACGTTTACCCTCGATGGAGGTTCTTGTCAGTCAATGTCAACGATATCCCTGCTTAATAAAATCGTTTCTGCTTCTCATAAAAACCAAAAACTCAGAGAGCAAAGTATTTGCGCCTGCATTTTGGGAACAAGGCACGTGTCGATAATTTTACATATTATTTTGTCAATAAGGTTGTAATTCAGATCACTATTTAAACCATTATGCTATCATGATTATACGCAAGAGAGCCCGCAGTATATGAGGTCCTTCGTTCATTAAAAGCCACGCTCTTCTATACAGCGACAGTGCGATCATGAGATGTTTCTTTATAATACAATTTGCTGACGTGGGGATAAGGATTTGGGAATGCTGCCATTATGAACGAATTTCCTGCATGCCTTGTCCCCTCTCAATGAGTATCGGAATTCTAAGCCCTGTGCGCGTATATACCCGGGAGAGAAACCAGAAAGGAGATAGCGGAATGCACCCGGGGAGACAACACCTGTGTGTGGAAGGGGTCAAGTATGACGAGGCCCCTCCTGACCATGCTCGCCTCATCTCCTGTTCTCCCCTCAAGAGTCCATTCACTCATAATGGCATCATGATAGTCGGTTCCCATTTCTTCCCTAATGCTGCCAGTCCCCAGAAATTGCAACGTAAGATTCCTCTGCATAACCTACGGATGATAATCCTACTCTCTGGGACATTCATCCTGCCGTTGTGTAACTATGGCCCCGACTTAAAGTGCTCCCTCCGCGCCCACTCCTCTCCCCACCCATTCCCCCATCTCCCCACCCACTCTCACATCTCTCCACCCGCTCCTCCATCTCCCCACTCCTTCTCCATTTCCCCACGCCCTCGCACCAGTTCCGTCCCAGCACTTCCCCAGCCCGGATCGTGAGATCCGTGCATGGCTTCGAGGTAACGATCAGCAGCGGAATTCAATTTTCAAAATACTGAAGATTACAATTTTCAGTGGCCGTGTCAATGAAACCGTTTGACCGAGTTGCCAAATGCCAGCATCCCTGTTCGACACAACATATCATGTGCAACTACGGTGCGAAAGGTTTGAAAGAATCGCTCGTCCCTTATGGAACATAATTATAGAAAAGGAGCAACCCTTTTTTTTGGATCCCCCCAAGATCAGTGGAACGGCCATACGATTGCAAGTTGTATTCTTTATGGTTCCTTTCCTTGATCTTTCTCACTTCGTTGATCGCCGATGGCGTGAGATTGCCGTCGTGAGAGCGAAACGAGCGATAAAATTGATCCTGGTTCAAAAAGTGGCTTTTTACGATGATATACTTGCGTGTTCGAGGAGGGGGAGAGAGGGGTGTCATTTGTTACGTCGTCCGGCCTTCACCTCGACACTTTCGTCTGTTAGACTAACACTCACTACTGCGCTGTCTTTTCCTTTCCTTTATGCATGCTTCTGGGTTTTTTTTTTTCTTTTTCTTTCCCGTTTTTCCCTTTCTCTCACCTGCATCATTTTCGAGAGTTCCGTGACATGATGTGGAGCGGATAAAACATCAATGCCCAGCTCGTAGAATCCTAGGTCCCATCATGCACGTCTACTACTGCAGAAAACGTGGTAATATAACCGAAGAAAAACAGAATGGACCCTTATTGTCTCACAAATAGGGAAATAAATGTACAGTCTTCCGATCCCGCAAGGTAGTATCATCGAAGTCTGACGAAAATAAGGGGAGTTGTTACAGGTGCAATTCAGGAAAAGGTTCCCCAACCTAATTGAATACAAAATTGAGCTAGAATTGTGGGATGACGCCCTCTTAAGACACAAAACCGAGGAATAGAATCGCCCCCGAGAGGCGTTTCTTGCTCGGACCTCACTGCATCTTCTTAAAACGGTGATGATCTCATTTTGCACGCGGATATCGTGACCGGTTAGAAAGGAAACCAAGGTGCTTATCTCATTTCTCCCGTTTTCAGCATCCACGCCCGCAGAATATCATTAATGGCGCACGTGCAGATGACTTCTGGGTACTAAAGCATATGATTATAACAACTCTTAAAATTAACTTCCAGGAAGAGTATTAACTTCCTAAACCAATTTCTTGTTCACGCACAAGGATGAGGAGCAACGTGAAATTCAGAAATTGGTTTATCTGGGTGTAATCGGTGTAGTTATGGTTGAGAGTATCAGGGATGCACAATGTGAGTCTTCTAGGACCAATATTCATGTTGGTATTCACGTTCATAAGCCAACTTATTCATGTCAAAGTATGGTTCTTTCCAATTTATTCCGGAATTTATTTAGGATGTTTAGGAATGAATGTTTAGGAACGTTTCATAGCAGATACATTAGTTCATATGTTTTCATCTTTAGTATGATGATATCCTCAAGTCGGTTTGAATGGGAAGTTTCCTCGTCCTCATTTCATGTGTCTGATGAGAAGTGCATGAAGAAAATGTGAAGTCCGAGTAAGAATCGCTTTTCAGTTGCAAAAAGCGTTTTCAAGGCTTTTCCGTAGCTTATGGTAGTTTTTTTTTTTTAAGCCGCAGGATCGATTTCCGCGCAGTAACGTTCGTATGAGTACTTACATAGGGAAATTCCCTACGTAAATACTCATGCGTACTTTCGGTACTTGCCCAGTTAAGATTCTCCAAGAGGTATACCCTTGTGCTGAGACGAGTCAACACTTACTCATATATCGTTTGCTAACTCTAGCTCAGCGTTGAAGGAAAATGCTCGTGAATTCTATCGGTTCTTGTTCTGAGCCCTTTTAGCATCCAATAGAGGCATCGTCAGGGTGAGACAAGTCCGTCGGTGCCTCACTTATCAAAACTGTTGCTGTAGTGAACATTCTAAAGGCTGCGTATAGGTGTTTCAATCTTCAAGCAATTTCAATGCAGTACTGTGACTTTCGTGCGAGATGCAGTTTTATTATTTTCACGATTATAAGAAAATTCGAATTATGGCCACCCGGAAATCCAAAGCAGGCCGAAAATAAATATCCCTTTTCGAGGTGATTCTCAAAAATACCTGTGATTGAGCTGACCTCATGACCTTTGCTACTTGCTCATAAAGAAAAGGGGATGTAGGACGGGCGTGCGTGACTCCGCTTCACCCATTCCAGACAGAGAAACTCTGACGTAGAACCCAGACAGACTCAGGTAAATGTTGCGGGCCTTGGAAGAATTCCTCCATCTGGACGTCTCAAGATCAGATGCTTCCATTTATCCTCCTCCCTGCTCCTCCTGATCTAGGTCTTCCTTCCATTTGATCCCCCCCCCCATTTTCCAAGGACCCTTGGCAAATACTTCAACCATGCGGAACTTTCAGCTTTCTCTCTTCCGATCGGAGGGGCGTCCACGAAAGGATTACTCAGTCAAATGAGTTTGCTCAGAGCATGTAATTGCTTTTATGTCAAATTACGGTAGGTACTTTCAAGTTAGCTGTCTCCAGGATCAACCTCCATCCATAATCGAATATGACGATCGCAACTTGCCTTTCCTTACCATAAATGGACTTGGTACTGTACGAAGGGAAGGGGACTTTAAAAAATGTCACACGTTCAAGTGGACTCGAGAGTTTTACTCCTCTTCCACCTTTTAAACATAATCACCCTAACTAATACACATTTCTTCCATCGCTCCACCCGTTTCTTATTTCCACCAGGAAGCCATTCTTCGGGAGTACCGTTTATACTACGGATAATGCAAGAACAATCATTGAAGCACATCTCTTTCCGTGCAAAATATTTTTAATTATGGGAAAAGGTGATAGTCAGATGAGGCAATATTTCAACAATTAGGTGGGTGGAGTAGAATTCCCAGCTTAGGTCAAGGATTTCCCGGAGGAGAATGGACAGCATGAGGGTGTGATTGCCTTGCTGCAGCAATACATCTTTGGATATGGAATTATAAGAAAATGTTTCTCTATTTATCTACAGTGCTAATATCGTCGTAACAGTCGAAATTACTGTGACTTCCGTACATTTGCCAATGTATAGAATCACCTAGAATGGAAAATAATTTCTTATGATACACAAGGTTGGGAAAGGAGGGGAGCTGGTGTTGTGGGGAGGGGAGGACACTGCATTGGAACGAAGGAAGAAGAAGACAGGGACGGCGTTTCTTCGAACCATCCTTCGTCGATATGAAGCTCTCTCCTCTTTTGCCTATCTCCGGTATCCTCTGCAAAGGATTCGACTCCATCTCGCCACTGGTGAGCCATATCATATCAGGTTTTTATGTCGTGCTCAATGGGTCCGGCTTCCTCCTATTATGTTCCATTTCTCCCACCTATGGCCTCATTAATGTCCTCCATTGGGATAATTTTCCTACCCCTGTGTCAACTGTAATCTCACACCCATCCCATTTCCTAAGTCATTTCTTCGCATTTCCCCATAGATTAGTCCTGCTAATGGCTAGAAGACGTATATCGTCGGCTAGGAATGTATACATGGCAATGTGGTCCCAGTGGGGTAGCTGAAACATCGAATTTCCAAACTCGTATGCAACCAAGCTTTGATATAAAAGCCTAGGAACCAATTTCTATTGTGTAGCAGGGTCATTCCATCTCAGGTCCAGAATGAAAAAAAAAGGCAATGGGAACCATTTTGAATTTTCCTGAAAGATCGTGTTGTCTGCTTTCCACGGATATCCACACTCTAAAAATGATGATCTAGGCTTAATGTCTGCATTTTGTATTTGTGTCGCAAATATGGATCTGAGCGAAGTGTTGTTTCCGAATATTGTCTCACTGCCTTCAATGGAATGCGCACACTGAAACAGACCTGATGGTTGCAGTGTTTTTTTCTTCCACGCGGAGGGAATTTCCTCATGGACATGGATGTGAATGCCGCCATCTAGGAAAGGGTGAGCCTATATGGCACCGGATGCAACTGATAGAGACCCTCTCCGCTTCAGTGAATGGGTAAAATCTGAGTCGAATTGAAGCGATCCTCGACGAACCACATTGATGAGAGGGCACACTGACATCTCATTCCCGCATGAGTTGAGTCATGGCTGCAAGATTACCCGATTCAAGTCTTCAATTGACGCATTGGCTTAAAGCTGAAAACGAGACGGAGGGGGGGACAGAAGAAAAAGATGCTCAGACTCAGACGGAAAAGTAAAAGTGCGATTCCGGAAGGAAGAGTCCCGTTCTTCCTTCCTGCATTTCAGTGTGTTCTTACACGCCGTGTAAAAGCACACTGTATGCCATAGAGCAGCAGACAGCAAATACTTTCCCCTCTTTTATATCATGCCCGATGCCCGTTTAAATTTTCCCAACTCCCCACACATATTGTTACTGTGCTAGGCAGCAGCAACCGCCCGCTATCAACTGGAAGGACATAAAGGTATTCTTTTTCATCTCACGAGGTCCTCCCTTCCTTTTGCATTATTCAAGGGACATCGCCTTTGTTCTTGTGCGTCCTGTTTTGGAAAAACATTTTTTATAGAGTGAACCACGCGAGAACGACTGTTACAAGCCTTCATTTCAATGGATTTCGATCCCAACGCATTTATTTTTGGCTTTTTGGCGAAACTGTGCATTATGCAGTGAAGCTGAAAGGGAAAGACAGCCATTCAGGGTGAGGTTTCAGGTTCGATTGAAACCCGATTAATTTATTGAATCAATAACATTTAATCGTTTAATCCGTCTATTGAAGTAGGTAGTCTTAGAAAAAAAAACTGATGCCAACTATTTTTGTTATCTCACCCATGGTTCTCATGATATAGCGTTGCAAAATTTTGACTTGAAAAACTCCTATGCAGCTCCCTCAGCACAAATTCCTCCATATCTCAGCGACTATTCAAGTTAAAGAGAGGTTTCATGCCTCACTCCAAAGACCTTGAAAAGATCTGTCAGTTTCTTCCATAATTTATTCATTTTGCCACGAAATGAGCGAGCCTTAATAATGGCCACGATCCTACACTCTTGAACGATAACTCCAATTTCACTCACTTTTTACTCTGATGGGACAATTACTCGAACGTTTACTTCTTTTTGCTCTTTCAGAGTAAAAAAAGGGGGGGGGGAAGAGAAGAATGAGAGTGAAACTGGAGTTAGCTCATTTTTTCTTTGAGTGCAGGTTAGTGGTTCTCAGTCTTTTTAAACCTGCAGTCCCCATTTCGGAATAGAAGTGAACTGCGCGGAGCCCCTTCACTATCGCATAAATTTCTAAGCTTCTAAAAATAGTGCACCACTAATTTGAAGACATTAAAGCTGTAAGATACACCTTTTTTTAATTTTAATTTTTCGTTGCCCGTTGCTTATTGTTTGCCCTGGACATGGTTTCACGAACCCTCTGGAGCCTCGCTACCGACTCCCAGTTGAGATATGTTGTATTAGGTCATCAAGAACAAAAAATTTCCTTTTAAAGTTGGTGCATCTACATTCTCTTTCCGTGCTGGAAGTTTAATTTGCTTTGCTGACGGAAAAGTGTGCGACTGCCAAAGGGGACTATTTTGCAGGACTTTTTTTTACATTGGTCCTTATACACGTATACCAATAGTCATCATTTGGACATGCTTACTTAAGATCAAAAATAGTGTTTTGACGCTATGCATAGTCAAAATGATAAAGAACGTCATTTTTGAAAGATGTGCCCATTTGATGACAATTGTTTAATAAGGTTCAAGGCATTCGTCTAACTTAGATAATTCCTGAGATTCAAAGATGTTTGTGTTGAGGGATCTGCACAGAAGCATGCTTGGGCAAAAACTTGGTCACCCAGAAAACTATGAGTGTGAATGCAAAAATGTATGGCGTGACAGTTTTATTCAATGGGACTCCATGAGAACTTTTAAGCAAATCCGTAAGATGTTACGAACGGCTGTCGGACACTGGAATGACCCAGGACAATGGAATGACCCAGCTATGACCAGTCAGTACTGTAGATGGATGGTTCCCTCTTTTTATTTTGGAGCAGGAAGTAACTTTCGTCGTGAAGCAAAAACTGCTCCTTGGCCGACGTTTAGATCCACGTCAGCGATAGACCCTCGAGAAATCTATTCGTTGCTTTTCTATTCCATGGGGAAGTGGGAAGAAGAAAGACTCTTCGAAGAGCCTATGTTTAGACTTTTCCCCAGTCCATCTTGCATTTAGCGAACGAAACAAGCAAAACAGCGTTGGTCTATGTTGGGAAGTCCTCGATGGATGCCTCCCCAAATGGATTATGCATGTCCTTGGATTCACAATTGTAGGCTGGAATCGGGCGTGGAAATGCGACCCAGACTCTAGGGACGTCCACGACATCCACCACGTGACGGCCTGGAAGAAAATCCCTAAATCCGTGGATGGCTGCTTCAACCAATTACATTGGGGCTCCAATTCCAAGTGAGGAAGAGTCACAAGAAGAGTAGAATGGGAGAAAGTTATGGAAAGTAGCTTTTGCGTCACTCTTTACCATTTTTTAACACTACCATTTCCCCTTCGTTAACCCTTCATATCCGTGCGACGTACACTGTAGGACTGGCTGCCGCGTCATATGCGGCCGTCCGACCTACAACGTACGACCAATGCAGCGGTAACCTCCCCTGTAGAGAATTTTTTTTTTTAGATTTGAAATCTGACGGTGTCATTTGAAAGGTGGAACTACAAACTCAAATCCCAAATCCAAATCCAATAAAAATGACAAGTTATGGCCGTTTAAGCAAAAATATGCTTTCTAAACATTTAAATCACAATTTCCTCTAGAGTCAGGCTATGTATTGAAGGGTTAAATAATGATTTCTAAGATACCGAGCCAATTCCTCTTCACAAGAGCTCCTTGGCTTAGAAATTCCAAATCGCTCCCTCTTATTCCCTTTATTTTGCCGTCATTCCCATAATGTTTTCTAGTAAGAATCCAAAAAGAAAGCAAGATCAGTATTCTGGGAAAATAGACAACATGGAATTAGGGTGATTTGACCTAGGTGTAATTCTCTTTAGAATCTCCCAGTGCATCTTGTGGCCAAAAACTTCGGGAGTTTCAAAGCGTCATTACTCAGGAATGTTTTGCTCTATGTAAATTAATCTGCATGCAATACGCACATGGATAATACTTTCTCATGGCTTATGAGACTGTTTAACATACCTCCCTGTCACAAGCCCAACACTCTTCAAGTCGATTTTCCATCCCTTCAGAACACTCGACAGGTGCTCTGCTGTGATACAGAAAATAACGTCTGCAATGGTTGCTCTCGATTCAGTGAATTTTTGTGATGAGCCTGTGCACTGAAGTCCTCATTTCAAGACATGGAGTGGCTTGAGATGACATAAGTGAGACGGCTAATTGAGTGCCACATGCCTGCTCATCCATCTGGATGGCAGGTGAATGTTGCATATTTTAATGCATATAAAAACTAATGTGCAGTTGTAACAGATATGTGCAGTTCTGGTTATGAATTGGAATTTGTGCAGTTTAAACTAGGCAATAATTACATTTTGAAACAAAAATTTGGAAAATAAAAAATGCCCCCTCCGCGAGCTTTCTGCCATATCAACCACTTCCTTCCTTTAATCATTTGTGCAGTTCTGATTTTTTCTTAGAATATGCCCTGACGCCTTGCTAAGTCATTTCATTTCATTCGATTTTTTACTACGGGAATTCGTGAAGACTCAAATGCACTATAGGAAACTTCAAAACCTGACTGACTTGACAGCAAGGATTGATTACAGGGATTACTTCCAGTATCACGACAGAGCAATTGCTTAATTTTGGAAAGGATGTAGAAAATTGAGGAACAGTGCTGTCCGCTTTGAAACTCCTGAGGATTTTTTTAAATTATGGACACCTTGTACTTAGGCCGTGTAGGACGCGAGCATCCCTCTCAGAATTAAAGGCCGTGTAGGACGCGAGCATCCCTCTCAGAATTAACTTGAAATGATAAACGAGTAAATGCATTCTTTTCAATCGTACGACATTCTCGTTTCTTTTTCATAATTTTAACACCACTCTTGGAATTATGAAAAAAGGAAACGTTTTTCTTCTCTTGTGTCCTAAAAGATCGCGTTTTTACTGAAGAGTCGTTTTGCAAAAACGGGACTATTAGCCAGGGGAAATCTGAGCCAGAGCATTCAGGAGAAAAGAAACCTGCAGATGACCACCTAGAGTTGGTTTCTAAAACCTCTGATGATAAAGATGTAAGATTTTTCCTAATAGAGTTTGCATTCAGGCTACTGCGTGATGAATTGTCCTTTTTTGACCCGAAAACCATCTTTTTAATGGGCCACTGGTGAAAAGCAAAAGCAAAAAGCAAAAACCAGGAAAAAAGGTGTTTTGTGCTACGTTTATTATGACTTACACTCTTAGAAAAAAAAGTGAGCGCTAACTCCAGTTTCACTCTTTTTTTGCTCATTTTCCCTCTTTTTTTAATCCGGAAGAGCAAAAAGGAGTAAACATCAAAGTAATTTTCCTCACTTTTTACTCTCATCAAAGTAAAAAGGGGTGAAACTGGAGTTAGCGTTTTAAGTGTGCCACATGTAATTTTTAGAGGAAATTCTGAGGGAGTCTTTGCCACAACACTGCAAAAGTGGTACTTTCTATCAGAGACAGCCTCTCAAAGGGTGAACTAATACTTTTGATCTTGTGAAGGATGATCAAAAGTTCCCTCCAAGTTCTCTCCAAGGAAAGGAAAATACTCGCTGGTGGCATGACGATCCTAGGGAGAGGGGGTGGGGGGGGGGAGTGAAACAGCAATTTGGTTAAGTCGTGAAATAACGTTCAACTAATGCTGGAAAGGCCTTAAGAAGTGTTACGTGTTAACATTTTTAAAGCTTCTATACAGCATTTCGTGTCTTAGCCATTCAACGTTACTCATCAACGTTACCGCAAATTTTATCAGGCAACGTAGCCAAAACCCTGAGAAGTGTCTCATTCTAACCAAGTTGTTTCGTTACACTGCAACGACCGCCCAACATATCAATGTTGCATGGTCCTGTTGCCGTAACCTTCTGACAATGTGTTGTGCTGATTGGGTGAAGCCATTTCTTGCCTGTTTGTTCTTCCTTGGTAATTTGGCAAAAATATTCTAGACATAGAATGTTCAAACTCATTTCCGAAACTTAACAGAAAAGGGGTCAAGGGAGCATGTTGTCAAAGTACGTTGGTTTCCTTTGCAAATAGTCAATGTTTGTAAATTTGTTTATGATCCCCTTTCCTACGGTTAGAGAGAAGAAGGAAGGAACCAAGGACGAAAAATACAATGAAAAAAGAGTACGATTCCCTCACTGCTTTCTTATCCTCCTTTGACATTCTACGCACCTGACGCCTCAAGCCTAACGCATCGAAAACGTCTGTCTTCGCCTTCCACCTTCGCAACTCCTAGGCCAGAAAAGCGCTCAGAATGAAGTTTTGTGGAAGCCTACTGGCGCACAACAATAATCCGCGATGCCTCGGGGTCACCCTGGATAGGACCCTCAACTACTGCCAACACCTCGAAAGCACTGGAAAGAAGACGGGTTCGAGGGTAAACATCATCCAGAAACTTGCCGAAACATCATGGGAAGAGACGCTCGAACCCTCCGTACATTGGCCCTCGCTCTTGTGTTACGTATCTACCGCGGAGTATTGCGCGCCTGTATGGAGCAAAAGCGCACACACCCGGCGAGTCGACACACAAATCAACGCCGCTATGAGATTGGTTAGTGGACCCGTGAAGTCCACTCCTCTTCCCTGACTACCGGTGTTGTCAAACATCGCTCCTCCCAGTGTCAGAAGTGAAAAGGCCGTACTACGAGAGTAAGAAAAAATAATGGCTGATCGGGACATCCCGATACACCAGGGCATATCCCGGCCCCCAATACTGCGCCTCAAGTCCAGAAACCCCTTTCGGATTCACGCCTCCGCCCTGTCATCAAGTGGAATGGACGCCAACTGCCGATGGCGCGAACAGTGGTCTGCAGCAGCCGTGCCAAACAAGATCCTAATCGAAGATCCCACCGTGGAGCTCCCAGGCTTCCATCTAAAGCGGAGACACTGGACAGCCCTCAATCGTATTCGGACAACGCACGGCAGATGCGGCCACTTACTACATAAATGGGATATCAGGGATTCACCTAACAGAGAATGCGGCGAAGCGAAGTACAGACCATGAGCCACATCGCCGATCACTGTCTGATTCACGCATTTCCTGGAAGGACTCAAGCAATCCACCAAGCAACCCCGGACGTTATCAATTGGCTGTCTAGCCTCAACATACAGCTCTAATTTGATATATTTTTCACTCTCGTTGCTTTTTGAACGCCACACGCAAGAAGATTCTACTTTATCCCAGAGCTCCCCGCTCTCTCCGTCCTTGCTCCTCTAAAAGTTTATTTTAGAGTAATTTTCTTCCTTCTCTCTCTTCTCAGAGTAAATAGGGAGGGAAACTGGAGTTAGCGCTGCTCCCTTTGTAAGAGTGAAGAAAATTCCGAATTTTTTGCACAGGTCCACAGAGGGATGCACAAAAAGCATGGCACCACGAGAAGTCTATAGTAAGGTAGCAAGGTTTCACATGATCCAAAATCAGTCTTAAATACTTATGTAACAGACCCTTCCCTCCTGTAACTCTTCATAGCGGCTGGTTTACCTACTTCCCCTCTTTAGGAGCGTTATTCAAAAGAACAGTTTTGTACTGAAGGGTTTTAGACATCTATACCTGTGATTTCCCCTAGGGATGTGCACTTGCTGGAGGCTGTTGGCGAGCAAAGGTTAAGGTTAAGCATCCTGTTGCGGCCTTGTTTCCATCCCTTGAGTGAAAACAAGGGAAATGTAACCCTCCTTCTCAAGGGAAACAGAGCCTGGGAAATTCGGGTTCATCACCTTCTGCACCGACCACATGTCACCGTCGTTGTGAGTTTCCTGTACCACACTATCAACAGATGATGGCATTTCATAGGATCGAGTAATGAAAGAGACTTTCAATTTCCCGATACGAATCACAATTCACAAGAATCGTTGCGAGTGATTGTCTCCGAAACGGAGGGCATTCCATTACCTGTCATTTGATGGAAGGAGGGATTTCGTATGCAGGCAGAGGGGGAGGTGAGTAATCCCGAAGACCACCTGGTTTTTTACGTGGAATCCACGGAATTCCCAGATGAATTCGACAAACTCCTCCTCCATGCTACTCTCCATTATGGACTCCCAGCATCTTATATTCGAATCTCGGATCCCACCGTAGACACATTGGAGCTTTGTCTGGCTCCCAAGGATCCCAATCTAGTTGGTGAGTCATCCTTATCTTTTTCCTGCTTCTCGTTACCCTTCCAAAATTCTTGAGTCAGTTCATGAATAATGAAGTGAAGTATCGACTTGTGTATTGGCTTTGGGGGATAAGATTAAGTAACCGCAGATATTCAAAATGAATGCGTTCTTGTGGTTAAATGAAAAATCGACTCGTGCCAAGAGCGCTTCCATCTGTCTCTCCTGATCAGGTCCCAGGAATGATGAGCTTCACCGCTCCATTTCCTCACCGCATCTCATAGGTATGTATATGCATGGGTCTTCCGGTCGGTGACTTTCAACGTTTCTAACTATTATCTACTTCTCAATTCGATATTCGATGGGGAAAGAAACAGAAGCACTTTTGAAACACGGCTGGAAATGGGATTTGCTTCAAGGAGCTCTATCTGTCCGCTGTGGAAACTCTGGATTCCTATTGACTGTACCCCTTCGAGTCCTCAAGCAAATTCATATCAAGCCAGAGCAATTGACAGTTCGGATTCGGAAAAGGAATTGCGTGGAGCCACATCGAAACAGAACCCATGTTCTGCTGGAAATCCCGTACAACGACTGTGGGACGAACATCTACTCCCTTGGGAGTAGCTTTTCCTACGTAAATCATGTATGTTTGGAAGGTGAAGGAAAGGTTGGAGAGAGCAAAACGACACAAAGGGTGGATTTTTGAACAGAGCATTATCCGATAATGCAGCTTTATTTAAGAGAAAATGCATTATAAATCCGGTAAATAAAGCTGTATTACCGGATAGTGCTCTGTTCAAAAATCTACCCTAAGACACTTGGCACTCTCAGAGATTCTTACCCCCTTTTATGCTTGCAGGTTCGAATTTTGACGAAGCTAGACACGAAGTGGGATGGTGAGAAGCAGCCCTTAACGATCATGTTGCAATGCAAGTATGGCCTCCTTGACCTTCCTTCTTCTCCTCGCCTGCTCCAGGTACTATTATTTATCTCATGCATGGTTCATGGACAGCTTCGCATGAAAATATGGAGGCGGTGAAACTGCATATCTAGGAGGAGGCGGATGGGCAAGGAGAGGTGAAGCATAAGATAGAAGTGGTCGATTGGGAAAAGCGACGTCCACTTCCACCTCTCTCGACTTTCACTTGGTCCCAGAGGGTTTACATCCGCATCTCCACCCTTGGCCGTAAGTCACTCGCTCGTTTCTTGCCCTCTTATTGCCACTTCAAGGTATATGATGAAGGAGGTGATGGTGATACCGTGCTTAGTGGAGAGATTTGATGGAGGAGAGGCGAAGATGGAGACTATGATGAATCGATGCTGGGTGAGTGATAGTCACGGACATGGGGAAATGGGAAAACAGAATCTCATGCTCTTGGATACCAATTGTTCCCTCTCTTCTGCCTCTTCTGCACGCCTATTCAAGTCTCATCATCATCCCATCCTCGCTTTCTCAGTGAGTTTCCCCCCTCTCTCTCTCTCGCTCTCTTTCTCTCCACCCCCCTTGTTTTTTCTTTTCCTCTCTGAGTTGGAATTTAAGCATGGAATTTAATCCCTTCGCAGATCGCAGATGCCTTCAAAGGGTTCGAATCCTTCTACATCTTCTGTGAAGTCGGGCTTTGTTCCAGGCGAGGAATAACTGAAACTTCTGATATGCCAGTAAGATATCTTAGGTACTTATAGCCGGAAGCCAAAAGCGCCAGGAAGGATGCTTTCTTGAATGCGCCATGAGTTCGTTCATTTGCACAGTGGCATATTCAGGCACACACCCTCAATAGAGTATCAACCAGTGGCGCAATGCTATATTTGCGTGCATACTGCCTTGCCTTATTCCTAGACTTTGAGGTTAACTACCTCGTATGTAGCAAAAAGATTTCATGCAAATGCATGTGATTTGCAGGTGGGAATTCCTTGGCATTCCTCCGAAGAACCATATTTAACCCTGTAACTAACGTTCTGGGTTCAATGGACCCTGATACAAAAATTTAGCCATTTGTGTAAGTTGCACCGTAAACTTTTGTAAAGTTCAATACTTTGTATTTTCATGAAGACATGTGATAGCAGAGTATTTTGAAGAGATTCTCTGGAAGGTGAAACAAAGAGTAAAGCGTATGACCATTCGGGTTTTGGTAATCACAGGGTTTAACTTCGGTCTTTGTGGCGTTGTCACCGCCGCTTAAAGCTGAGACACTTTGTACTTGTGTGCTTCTGCTAGCAGACGAAATATCTCGGCCGGCCGGAGACACATTCCCTAACTTGGCAGAGACTGTGATTCACAAAAACTCGTCAAATAGAAGTTTAAATTTCGTCCATGGATGCTTTCTTTAAAACCAGTGTTAGGACAGCTATCGGAGGAAATTGAGAGTCTTTGGCGTTGGTCGAGTTTCTCCACGATTTTGTAGTTACTTCTTGTCGCTGACGATTCCAAGGAAAAAGACTCGCTGGTGGAAGATATCCCTAGTAGCATATAACATTGAATCAACATTGATTCGACGTTGGTTCAGCGTTCAGATGTTGAATCAACATTGAATCAATGTTGATTCAATGTTATGTGCTACTAAGGTCGCTCCTTGAATAAATTCTGAAAATCTGTGGCACATAATGTGGAGGGATTTTTCATGGGTCGATGAAAAACAAGCTATCCCGGCCTATCCAAATTTTTTCGTCGTTTACAGAATACAGTGTATTGTAGATTTCACCTAGTTGCAGGGCGTTCTATCGGACCCGTTTTGGTCCTACGTGACTCGATGCTGAAGAGCTTTGATGCTGCGTAATAATACATTGTGTACCTTCGATCCTACCCATAAAAAAATACAATGTACTTTACATTAGATTGTAACATCCTTAGTAGCACAAAATAACATTGAAACAACATTGATTCAACATCCGGACATTAAACTATCGTTGAATCAATGTTGATTCAATGTTATATGCTACTAGGGATCCTAACACAGACTGTTACAGATTGAAGATTACCTTTATATGCTTTTAGACTACCGTAATGCCCTCTACCGCATGACCTCTTGGACAATCAGTTATCGGCGGAGGGAGGCTTATCCCAATACTTTTGGTAATATATTGTATACTCTCAGAGCCTTTTCGAATCTCCCAATGCCAATGAGGAAGATCAAGTTGGGAATCTAAAGGGTGGTGCAAAATACCTGCCACCCTACCTCCAGACAAAACCAGCCAAGTTAGACCAAATACAATAGTTGCCTTGATTTCTTATCATCACACAATATTATGTGCAAAATCAAAACGTTGTTACCAACATATGCCTTTAAAATGCCCTAATTCTTTTAGACTGAAATTTAAAAAAAAATTGGAACAAATCAACATTTTTCAGGGTGTTCAACGCCATCATAATTTTTTCTCTCCCATAACCTCGACTGAAAGTTGATTGTTTCATTCTTCATCATTTTCTCCACGCGACCTTTCACAATTGAGCCCATATGCTCGCAAACATTGTGATTAGGCGAGTTCCCCAGGAATTTTTCACATATCTAAAGAAATCAATGTCGTTTTCTCTTTTCTTCTGGCGACTGGAACTTTCTGTACTGTTAGTTCGATGCTATTGCGTGTTCAGGGGTCTAACACCTTCAAACTTAGACTCAATATCGATTAAGGTATTGTTCCAGTTCCGTTCACTCAACTTTGCAATCCACTTTATCGTGATGAATGTTACACTTTCGTTTTTAGCACTTTTCGTTTTTTCCCATTGATCCTTGAGATTTTCCATGACAATATGTGTGTCACTGGAGACCTTCCGTTGGGGGTGGTCATTGGGCAACGCCCAACCGCTTTGGCTCCTTAACCAGGGAAGGAGAAGAATCCAGGAGGCACAAAAATATTTGTAAAGGTGAGGATGATGGAGGTTTACCAGTACCATCAGAGAAATTTAGCAAGATCCTGGCGCTTTTGGACGATGACATCAGCAAAGAATCAGGAGAGAGAGGAAACCCCATGTTATTCAATTCTATTGTTTTCTCTATCTGGCCAGTGCATTCGGGAGAAAAGAGGATGTGGGAAGAAGTCAATCGAAATTCTTCGCGCTGGGCCTCTTCATCTTCGCCAGCAATCACATTCACCCTCGACCTCTTCCTCCATTCTATCGGATGGTAGGGACTAAGGCTATGGACTAGGAACTGGTGTGGGACTGAAGTGTGGCAGCTGTTTGCATCATGTCCCCTTCAGTAAAAAAAAAATAATAATAATAATAATAAATAAATATCAGGGGAAAATCTCTTCCCAAATCCTTTGTAGAGGAGAATAAATTCTCAAGTTTTACGAGTTCATGCTTGATTGAACAGTTCCTTTCCTTGGTACCAGAAAACTTCCCAGAATCATTTTAAAAGAACTTTCTGGAAAATTCCCGACAAATGGTTTCAGTAAAGAAAATTTCTCATTAATGATATCATTTTGTTGAAATCCTTTTGTTTTTCTTTCGCTGAAGTCAGGGTCCTTAAGGTCAGGTTAGGAAGTCCTTTTGCCCTACCCCTTTTATTATATTTCATCTTGTGGTTTTGAACGATGTGGTACCCTGCGATGTTGTGAATTTTTATTAATCTTGCTTCGAATATTGGCCATGTTAAAAGATGCTTCATCATGGAGATGCGAGAAGAAATAGTTGCTAAATCTGTTATTTGTAGCCTCGGCTAGGGTTTGACGGGATCTGTTAGCTCCTACAGAATGAAGTAGGAGGGTCCCCACCATCAGCTGTTGCGGCATTTTCGAATCACACAAATGGTTGGAAAAAGAAAAGAAAGAGGAGAACTGTGATTGAATAATCTAAGCTATTTTCTCATATTGGACAATTAAGGATGACTTGTTCCGTATCCATGTAACTAAGTACTGTGTTTCTCTGGTTTGTTAGTGAAGGAGGATGAGATTTCCTTGCCTCTTGTCATGGCTGCTGGGGCTGGGGCCTTCATCCTCTCTACTTTCCTTTTTCTTGCTCTCTTTTTTACGCTTCAACTCCTTTCTGGTGAGTCTCGCTCTCGTTCTCACCCCCATAGCTCCATGCTGGATCTTGAATCCAGAATGCGGAGTGCTGGCGAAATTATTACGCTAGGAACTGGAGAACACGTGGAAATTCGTTTATCGAGTAATTCTTTATATCTCATGCATGGAATATGCCAATGGAGCACTGCGAAAACGAGGCTAGCGCGACTTCTCCCTGGTTTCTTTCTGTTGTCTCCCCATATCTTTTGACTGTCTCGAAGTGATACATGTCGTCTTAGGATTACTGATACACTTACTTAGGATCACTTGCACACCTCATTACTGGGTGATCATGCCCTAGGTTGTATTGCGAATCCAAACTTGTTTGTTCCGTTAAACCAAAGATGGCCCAAGTGTAAAGGTTTATTTGGGCGAAATCAGTTGCGTCCCGACAAGGGAGCTGTGAATTGGATCCAGGTGCCTTTTTCTACCCTATCTTGAAATTCCTGGAGGCATGGGTAAGAGAGCGGAGAGGAGAAGGAAATGGATTTTTTAAAGAGAGACTCAGGCCAAGGTTGCCCTGAAAGTGTGCGTGAGTCGAAAGGGTGGTAGTTGTGCGGATTAGTTATTAAATCCGTGCGCTCATGATCTGCTCATCGAACCGAAAGGTGTGGACGCAGACGGAGTACCGCCAACCATATGAACAGAAAACTGATGTTACTGCCTCTGCAGCGCAGATGACCGGGAGAGCCGTAAGTAGGAGGCTCCAATTTTCTAGTCTCGAAGCACGTCGACAACGCCGCAAACTGCAGCTAACTCTATGATTGGAAAGCGTTTCCAGTGGGCCATCCTAGTATGCACAGCAAGATTGAATCAGCCCTATGAGAGCATATAATGTTTTATTAACTCGCGCGTCGAATCAACATTTTATGTCCAGTTGAGTCGACTTGAATTCTCTTGAAATGAGACTGGTTTCAATATAGTTATGGCATGGAAACATGCCCATGGAGTCATATCCCTACTTGAACCATCCCTCCTCCATCTTCAGGGCTACAATTACCCTGTCTCATTGGACTGGGTTACTTATTTCGTAAATTGTATACAGAAATTACAATATATTCCCTTGTAACGTTTGTGAAGAAACTATGGAGTTCCACATGGAAAGTAATAGTGTACTCCAGTTCCATCTGGGGGTGACTCGTTAAATTGGCGATTTAAGCGCCATCTCATTTCTGTTGCAGGGACTTTGTGAGTTCAAGTGACGGCCGGATAACTCGCTCCCTCCCTCTTTTCCAACAATATGTTAATATCGTGTTGCATATCGGTTCAATATTCACTTCAAAAATGAGTCTACAGAAGATCAAGAATAACCTCCAGCTAAGTCATCATGGGAACAGCCAACTGCAAGGCTGTTCGATACATTCCATATCGACATCTGACGTATCGAGGACTCGATGCATTCATGAATGATCGTGCCGCGACAACTTCCATAATTGCGCAGTAGCGTACATGATTTTTCGAGGCAGTCTTCCCAATTCCTTATATTAAGGTTTTCCATGCCCGTACAATCAAAATGTCAATGGAACCAAAAAGAAAAAGGAGGAGTATTTTGAACAAAAGGCTGATCCCCTCTGTAAACGGATGGTTTTCGCATGGAAACAATGTGTTCATAACTTAATAGATTACCTATGGTGCATAAGGAAGGCAATGAATGACTTGAGGCACACCAACAAAGAAGCTCTAATTAAGAGAGTTTGGCATTGATACCCAGAAATAAAAGACGCGCGCTTCGTCGATCAAAGCCTGCCCAAGAGGGTTAAAGATGTTATCAGTGGCAAAGTAATGTCACTAAGCATTGATTCTGGATTCAAGGAAATGTTTCATTCAGTGAAATTGATATTTTTAATGTCTAGCGTAATAATTTGGCCAGCACCGTGAAATTTAACATGTAGAAATTCAAAGCATACCTGCTGTTGCACAGGGCTCTCAGCTTATTAGGTGATTGCTGTTTTTCCCTTTTCTCTCTTTCAAAGGTCTGAAGAAGAGGAGAAAGGAAAGAGGGAGCGTTGAAGTCAAAGGAGATACGGGTACAACTAGATGAAACTAAAAAAACAAAGTAGAATCATCATGCCATACCTATCCGAGTCCTCATGAGCAAGCGACCCAGAGTTTTTGAGGCGACAGAGAAAACCACAGCTCTTATCATTATACACTACTCGTACAATTATCCCCATCAGCCGCATTCAGTGTCCTTTCGGACTATGCTGAATCATCTAGACTTTTTTAAAATGAAGAAGTAAGAAAATCGGCGGGCTGGTAACAAACAAGTGTCGTCATTGATAAGCGTAGGATAATACTTGTTCAATCTCGAAATGAACTAGTAAAGAGGAGTTCAAGACATATCACCTGATCATTTCTCATAACTGGTTTTCAGAAAATAACCATTCTATGTGGATCTGAACTCAGGCAAAAGCGGAGTCCATTGGAGAAGGGAAGAGATGATCTTCCAACAAGGAACTTCTGCTTGCCTCATCGAAGGCAAAAAGAAAGTCTCTATGGCCGCTCATCCGCCCACAGAGAAAAAAGAAAACCTTTTTCTCTTGTGAAATGCTGCTGATAGTGATGTACAATGCATTTTGTCTAAAAAAAAATAAATGCAGTGTACAATCGTGCATGTTATTGCATTCGGATTCATCGTTTTAATGTGAAGCTGCTGCCACCTTCAGGATCTTGACCCCAAGCTTTTCGACTCAGAAGATTGCGAAAAGTTGATCTACTGTATTTTAGAAGCCGGAATCCCATATTCTCACTTCTCATTTACTGTCCAGTGTTCATATCAGAAAGAGGGCTAGCAAGGGGAATCACATTACGAGAAGTCCTGGTAAGCTCCAAGTGAGACTCAGTATACAGAATGACTTCTTTACTCGTGGGGAAGTGCGTGGAATGCGTTGAGTGACGATGTAGTGGCTGCCCTACCGCGGCTAGATTTAAGAAGAGGTTGAATGCCGTCATTGACGAAACACAAGAAATGGGAGTGATGTAAGTGACTAGGCAGTAGGTTGGCATATTCGCAAAAATATATCCCATTAAAGGGGGTAGGCACATCTGACCATGCATGGACGCTCGACCTTGACAAGGTACGTCATAATGGGCGAAAGTGCTTTTTCAAGTCCTTAACCTTCAATCCTGAACTTTGGAAATAATATCTTCTGAAAACATGACTGTGCTATCTCTACACGAGAACTCAGAGCACTGATTTGATATTGATTACAATTAATCAATATTATGTTCCAATGCCAACCCCCCCCCCCCCCCCCCCCCCAAATGCGTAAGGACTTCTCGAGAGGACCATAATCTGCGTTTTTGGGATGTTCAATTTAATTCCAGCCGCAGTAGATTCCGAGTCGAGCCGATTGAATACGTCCTGAAGTTCCTGTTGAGACCGGGTCAAAAGGACGGCATCATAGGCAAAGAGAAGTATCACCTCAATACCACCGATGCTGACACCCTCGGGGCCAGAGCTATGCCTACAGATTCTATCCCTTTACCTCGTACACGAGGAATTGAAAAGGAGAGAGAACGCAACCCCAACGGAGTCCAACCACGTACCGGAAACGAGTCCTTCACTCATCCCAAGCGCAGCTCTCGAGTCCCCCTTCCCTAAAAGAGGAACCAAGCCACCACACCGATCTACTAATCCATCTCCAGCCGTCCTGATTCCATCTCATATACTTTATCTAACACCTGAAGGCATCACTTGATGCGGACTGGGCTCTAGACAGGCAATCGAACGTGCACGTGAGATAATTATTGAATACCTCGTGTGGCTTTTCCAAGACAAATTTTAATCCAGGTTCTTTCGTCGCTATAAGGTTAACCGCAACCTCCTGATTAAATGTCAGAATTCACAATGCTGTAATTTCTCCCTGAAATTGAGATTTGGCATTTGGCATGCTGTGTTTCTGATCACAGATTCAGGGATTAGAAAGGTTTTTCCAGCATTAAATTCTAATTTTTCTTTTCAACCATTTCGAATCTCATGGTTTAGTTCTTTTTATTTGAGGCAGACAAGTTTTCCTGGAGAATGAAGTACATCATCAGTATCAATGCAATCATGAGTCACATGGAGTGATCCCACATCCAAAATCATATTATCTAATGAACCAAGTAACAAAGTCCAGAAATTAAGTCACTCATGATTGACAATGAGATCCTTTCCTAAGTCAAATTTCAAAATGGCACTTTCGTCTCAGAGTAGGTATGACAAAGAAAGGGGCAAGTAAGGAAGAGAAAGGTAATTTATTCTTTTGATATGTGCAACAGTTTCTCACAAACATGCCCAAATGATCAAAGAAATGGAAAGTCAGAGTGAACATAAATGACAAACATTAAAGAATGCTAATCAAATCAGAATCATGTACAAAATGATGAGGCTTCTTCCTTGATTCTTTCCATTCAATGCATGAGGGAATAAAATACTGAAAATAGATCAATGCATGGGGGAAATAAAAATTTGGAAAATGTCTGTGGCAGGTTAGTGGAGAAGAGGTCAAGCTGAAAAATGACAAAGACATCTTACATTGGTCACCCATGCAGCATGAATATGTACAAGAAAACAAATTCAAGCGTCCGATTAAAGTCTCAATGGCTCTGAACCTTGATAGGAATGCTCAGAAAAAGATGACAGAGAAAGAGAAAAATGATAGGTGTGGGCATTAGAGATCAGTGTCATACCAGGCTGCAACCTGGTTATTGTCTTGGGGAGGCTGTGGAGGCATAGGCATGTCTCCTTGCGGGAAGTCCATTGGGTCCATCCCTCCGTAATGATCTAAACCTCCCATGTGATGATGATCCATGGCATCCAAGCCTAAAAATATAATGAAACTTCACAAATAGGGCCAAAACATTCTCCCATTGTGGCTGATAAACTGAAAGACAATAGTTAAGCTACCTTCTCTACTCACTATCTGACATACTCCACATACCTTGGGTTGGTTTTGAATACTGTAACTAGGTGGAAAATTGTCACATGTACATGTGAATAATGAGGGAAAATGGAACATAACTCTTTAATGCCTTTTTGAAGCAATGTTCTGAAGCTCATTGGGTGGGATAGTCTTATCTAGTTATGATATCTCAAATTAAGATGTGGATTCAGATACAAATCAGTTATTGTAGTTCCATCAATTTTTTCAACAATGACAATTATAGTTCAGATGTAGAAACTTCCATAATTTTGAGTAAGCTAGGGAGAAAAGTGAATAAATATACAAGTATGATCAACTTGATCTGGACCAGGGACTTTTAAAATTGATTTAATCTCAATCAGCTGAATTTTTCTTCTCTGCATTTCATTCAGTCAGTTCTTGTTAACACAATATTTACACATCACAAATGGAGTGTGATCATGTTCCTCTGGTTTTCAATATTCTAAAAATCTATCTTATCACAAATCAATCTCAAAACAAGTACTTCAAAATGACATACACCAAAGTATCAATATAAAAGAAGCCACAGACCTTGGGTAGCATTCAGATAAGGTCGAGGAGTTGGGGCAGTATGGCCACTATGAACACTTGGTGGTCCTCCACTGTAGAGACCATCATAGCCTTGATCTGCAGCTCTAATCATATCTTGCAAATCTCCTGGCATTCCCAATTCAGATCCTGTCCACATTCCTGGGTCTTCACGAAACAGGAATGAGTTGGTAAGCTCCTGAGATAGCCGTTTCTTGTAGTCTTGTGGCTTATCTTCACTCATCCTAAATAGGATTGCAGCTGCATATGTTGCTGTGAATGACAAGAAAAGATCTCTCAAACTGTGGTGATTATAATAAAAGCATGCAGTTTTTCATACACTAGTCTGGGTTTCTACTAATGGCAAAGAAAAAAGTTTTTCTCAGAGACTTTCACTTGTTTTCAAATTCAGTCAGCTTTTTCTGGATGACTATTGAATAATAAGAGATTTTGAAGCAAAAACTTGGTATGAAGAAAAGATTAGGAGGGGAATATTTCAATGCTTTTTCAATTTTTTTTCAAATCTGGAAATTCCTAGATAAATCCAGAAACCTGAAAAAATAGGCCATTTGAAATCATCTTACAGTTCTTCATCATTAAGAAGGAAAAATGGAAAAAGAATCAAGACAGGAGCAAATGCAGAGGAATAACCAAAGCGACTATACTATTTATTGATTTTTTTTTGTCCAACAAAAAGGCAAGTACACCAGGGAGAGAATCACTTGGTAGAGCTTTTTGGGAAGTGGGGAAAAAAGTGCTAAATTTTTTTACCTAAAGTATACTAGCATTATGGCCTACTCAGTTGTGACCTTTTGACAAGTGCAAATAATAAGTACAGGGAAAATAAATAAATTGCTCAAGGGAGTGATCAATTTAAAAAAAAAAGCATGATGCATCCAAAAATTCCAGGAAAAAATTAAGAAAAAACTGCAGATTCTTTGGTACTTGAAGCCTTCATATGGGAGCTGGGAAATATTCAATAGGTGTTGAAAAATTACTTACTTCTCCACTTTCCCTCTATTCCAAAGGACAGGGTAGACTCAGAAATCTGAGTCATAGTAACAAATGAGTGCACACAAATTATTTTGTCACCTTTATAGTACAAGTTTGATCTGAATTTCTGTTACTGCTTACTTCTGATCTTCACACTGGCTGAATCCACACAATAAATTATTTGGAATCAATGCGTCACTTACCAACACCCTCATTTTGGGAATTGAGTAGTTCTGTTAGGGGTGCAGTGGCTCCCTCCTGCTCTATCATCTCAGCACCTTCTTTGTCTGATGCAAGTTCACACAAAACCCCTGCTGCCACCCTTTGGATATTTTCTATCTCATTATATAGCAGCTGGACAAAAATGGGAATGACAGAGAGACCCCGAATGATAGCTCGGTTGTGAGGGTCTCTTGCTAAAATGTGTAGAGCTCCAACTGTCCCTTCAGTGATCTCCTCCATACGAACACCATCTGCATACACACTTGGCTGAGAACTTGCACTGCTTGCCACTGATGCTCGCTAGAATTGAAAAAACACACTACTTCTACCACTGCAATCCTGAGGAACATGCTGCATATCAATGTATAATCATGTTCATATTCTCTTACCCTCTGGGTGTCTTGGAAGGACTTCACAAGGAGCTGTACCAGTCTAGGAATGGCACCATTCTCCCGGAGGGGAGCATGATTAGCTGGACATAATGCTAAGTTCCGAATCAGACCAATAAGAGCCTTGATCAATGGCCATCTTGATGGTGGATTCAACAGCTTCACTATTACTGGAAGCCCATAATGGAGACGAACTGTGTTCTGAGCCATTTCTGAATGTGGGTGGCGGCCTGTCAAGTGGCGGAGGGCACACACCTATATAAAAGAAGAACATCCACCATACTTAGCCTCAACAGCATCTCTAACGACATTAACCTAAATCAGTGCTTCCCTACTGGTGCGCTGTAACCAAGTCCCTGAGGTGCCACAGTATTTTCAGAATTATAGGAAAAGAAAGAACATCACTATGTTTTAGTATTATTATTAATATGATACACATTGACATTGTGAAATTTGGTTTGGTGTGCCATGAGGATTGAGCAAACTTGAAAGTGTGCTGTGAAATAAAAAGATTGAGATGCACTGGCCTAAATCATGGGTGCACTTAACTTGTATTGGCATTAAAAATCAAGAACTTGTGACTTTATGAACATCCACATTATCAAGCCTTACACATATTCATGATAGACCTGGTTTCCTCATTGACCCAATGAAAATGTTTTCAAGCCAAGTTGCACATTCTCAACATGAGAGACATGAATCCATCTGGGAAGCGACCATAGATGTGATTGGGAAAACTGCTTCACATAATATAAGTTAGAACACCGAATGACCCAGGAATCAGTCCAAAAATATTTGGCATGTGGATGTGTCTCAAACCAAAACAAACTGAAAAAGCAGAATCATTCATGAAGAGAAGAGAAATGTAGTAACTTGTAACTAAAATGGATCAGTCAAGTGGTAAGCCAGGTAAAACAAAACTGACAGCCAAAAGCCTAATCAAGTATTACAGAAAAGGATATCCAAGCAAGCATTACAATGTCTATTAAGGTGATAGAATTTCTCCCCAGTAGGAAGCATTGGTCTTGATTCATATTAGTTTTAGAATCACTCTTCTGGCCAGCTTTGAACTCCCAAGAAAGGGGATAATTATGCTCTTAATTATGAATAGGGTTGTGTAGAGAACAGTCTAAGTCTTTAGGAAGATGGGAAATACCCTACTTTACTTGGCATTCTCTGACAAGAATTCCAAGAGAGATTTCAGCAATAAGCAAATTTAAGCTATTGAGGATTTGTGCTTAGAAATCACCAAGCTAAGCAGATCCTCGTGAAAAATAGTACATCTTAATGCGGCATGGTACAAGTGGCAGTTTCACTCAGTAGCAGAGTTGTATGCAAACAGCTTTCAGTAAATTCAGGATCATCTGAGGGGAGGGAGAACAGCAAAGAGAAGCTTATTTCCTTCATTCAAAGACCAGAATTCAAATACTCAAGTAATATATACGAGGGGCAAATCAAAAATTCGTTCATTTTTATAGAAGGAAGTGTGCTACATTTTTTTCCTCACTTTTCCCTGAAAGGGGGTTCATTCAAGTCCTCTCAACGTAATTTCCGCCGACATCAATGCATTTTCGAAGGCGCCGCAGCCAATCTTGAAAACACTGCTTGAAATCGTATTTTGTGAGCAGGTCAAGCCGACTGTTGACTGCTTCAATCAATTCCTCGCGTGTCCGAAACACCTTTCCACGCAACAGTTCCTTGACTTTTGCAAACAACCAAAAGTCGCATGGCGCCAGATCCGGGGAATAAGGTGGTGGCTCAATCAGGTTGATGCCAGAGGCGCCGATGAAGAGAATCGTTTTGCTGGCAGTGTGGGCTGGGGCATTGTCGTGGTGCAAGAAGTGGCGCCTGAGTTCCGACTTGGGGCGACCTCTGAGCAAATTTTTGAAAACTACCAGTAGGCAGTTTTCTGTGTACCATTGAGAGGTCACAGTCTTGCGTTCCTCAAGTGGGACAGATGCAACGATGCCTTGTTGGGAGAAGAAAATCGCAAACATGGTTTTCCCAGCTGATTTCACTCGTTTGGCCTTGAGCGGGGGCGCCTCTCCTTTTTTCGACCAAACTTTGGATTGCTCCTTTGTTTCCGGATCCAAGAAGTGAAACCATGCTTTGTCGCCAGTTACAATGTTCTGGAAGTTGGCAGATGTCCCATCCTTGAAGTCTGCTAGGAACTGGCGGCAGAAATTGACGAGGGCGTCCTTTTCCTCTTGTTTTAGCAGTCGGGGCACCCACCTGGCGGATTTTTTGCTGTACCCGAGGTGGTCGTGCAAAATTCTTCCGACTGATGTGGCATCAATTCCTAGAAGTTCTTCAAGCTTTTCCAGTGACGTTCGAGGGTCTTCGTCGATTGCCTCCTTCACACGCGCCACATTTTGATAGTCCGTTGACGTTCTGGGGTGCCCCTCACGAGGGTTGTCCTCCAGGACGAAATGTCCCGTTTTGAATCGGGCAAACCACTTCTGCACCCAGCGCAGAGTCGGGGCTTCATCACCAAGTACCGTTTGTAGCTCTTTCGCACAATCTTTTGCACTCAAACCGCGCTCTCCTTCACACGCGCCACATTTTGATCGTCCGTTGACGTTCTGGGGCGCCCCTCACGAGGGTCGTCCTCCAGGACGAAATGTCCCGTTTTGAATCGGGCAAACCACTTCTGCACCCAGCGCAGAGTCGGGGCTTCATCACCAAGTACCGTTTGTAGCTCTTTCGCACAATCTTTTGCACTCAAACCGCGCTGTCCTCCAGGACGAAATGTCCCGTTTTGAATCGGGCAAACCACTTCTGCACCCAGCGCAGAGTCGGGGCTTCATCACCAAGTACCGTTTGTAGCTCTTTCGCACAATCTTTTGCACTCAAACCGCGCCGGAAACTGAAGGAAATGATGGCGCGCAGGTGCTCTTTACTATAAGCCGGAAATTGACTTGGACCAGCCTCACTTGTTCTTCGTTTTCTGGTCTCCATTGCTTCTCGTTGGGTTGAAAATTTTTTCGTAAGTTCATCAATACCACAGGAAACACATGCAAAAAATTCAACCGTCCCCCACAATGGCAAGCATCGAAATGAACGAATTTCTGAATGGCCCCTCGTATTAGGTAGACATCAGAAAATTCAGGCTTCCACATTGTATATGACATCAGCAGCAAACCCTCCATATCCATTTTGGTAATATCTTTCAAAACATGCACCAAATTTGGTATACCACAAGACACTCCCAAAATCTGTCATGTTTCATACATCATAATTTATATGAGTTCCAGTACTATTATCAACAGGAAATCATTTGCCTAGATCAGGGGTTCCCAAACCCAGGGTTTGGATGTTGAATTTTGAGTTGTGACCAAAAAAGTTTGGGAACCACTGGCCTAGGTGATCCATGGGTTAGGTCGCATATTACATTAAGTTTACACCTTTACATCTGGAAGTTTTTCACTGCCATTTCATTTCTACCCTCATAAGTGTGGACTGACTCAAGTAACAAGTTATCATGAGGAAAGCTTCTGCAGCACATGAGAAAAGAATGAGGATCCTCCATGCTGGATGGAATGGGGAATGAATCCTGACAGCAATTCATCTCTAGAGCCAGAATTGTAATAAGTTGGCAACTTATAATCACTTGACATGTGAAAGGATTCAAGTTATTGAATACTAGCTGATACCATATATATCCCAAGGTCGATGCATCATCTTAGACAAAGCAGCATTCATACATTCAGCATTTTATAGAGTGATTTACCTTACTGCAAGTACTTTATGCCCAATTTCATTATTAGGACAATTGTAGGACATCTTTCTAATCGCTCAAAACATCTCCATGGCATTTAAATTCGTAAGCCAATTTTCTTTTACATTTCCCTCATCCTGGACACCTTCCTAAAAAAGTTATTTTCATTGTCTTTAGCAGTCTAACCTGCCTCAAGACATGAGCTACAAGTTAGGAAAGTTGCTTCAATCCAAAATTGACAGTGTCTCTATTTTTGATAAACCCAATC
This sequence comes from Darwinula stevensoni, assembly GCA_905338385.1. Classification (NCBI taxonomy): domain Eukaryota; kingdom Metazoa; phylum Arthropoda; class Ostracoda; order Podocopida; family Darwinulidae; genus Darwinula; species Darwinula stevensoni. The sequence goes on along the minus strand of CAJPEV010000025.1, from coordinate 134,223 downwards.
AATCATGTTCAATTTGGCTCGATGTTTTCAGTCTTTTCATGCTTTCTGCCTTCAAGGTGCTGTTTTCCTCACTAAAGGAAAGCAAGGATGTTTCTCATGTTCTCTCATTTTCTGATTACCTGCTACATTTACTGCTTTTTTCTTCTAATGGGTCATGAATGTTTACCAATTATAGGAACTTACAGCAGGTTCTGTGATCTCTTCCCGGTCGCCTGCATTTATGATGGTTCGAACAAGAGCTTCAATGCCTCCAACCTGGCAAACAGTGACCTTGTTCCTCTGATTGTTGCATGTCAGGTTGGACAAGATCCCTGCTGAGCATGTAACCACATTGATATCTGGAGATCCAAGGAGCTGCACAAGGCCACCCAGAAGTTGATCCATGGCATCCTAGAATAGCAGAAGTGATTTTTCAGACATTCATGAACAATAATAACTATCTAGGAATTCCATGAGCATCTGGAATGACTATATTGCCTAAAAAATTTCAAAATACTGAAACCACCTTAAAACTCACAACTTTGGTTCCTGCATCTGATAAGTTGCGGAGAGTCCACAAACAGTTTTGGACGAGCCTTTGGCTTGGAGAACTCAGGTGGACGGCTAATGCCTGCATACCACCTGCTTCAACAATTGCTGGTTTGTTGCTGGAACACACTGACAGCACTAAAAGACAAACATATTATGTGTCATCAATCTCTTGCCACAGCAATACTTCCCATGATCCCAGTCCAGTCTCCTACCTTTGAGTACTCTGGAAGTAGTCCACAAAAGTTTTTCATAGGTATATGACCTCATGATGCGGACCAATTCCACAGGGCCCTGTGATGCCAATATAATAAGCTTGCTCTCTTGATTCCCATATGCCAAGATCTGAAGACAATCTGTGACAATTGCCAAGAATTTGACATTGTTCCGTTGAAGCAGGGCTACCATTTTCTGCAGCCCACCAGCAAGACGAACTGCAACTTTGGATCCTTCTTGATGAAGCAGGAGATTGTGTAGTGTGGTGATTGCATAAAATAAAACACTCTCCACAGGTGAGCTGCATAGAGAAAAAATGCATACAATATTGTATTTGTAAATTCACTAGAGGCTAAAAGGGGTACAATGATGGGTTTTCATAGGAATTGACAGATTTGAATAACTCACCTTAGCAGTTTTACAAGTGCAGGAATGCCTCCGGATTTGAAAATGGCAAGAAGACCCTGGCTGTGGTGTGAGAGATTGTGGAGGGTTCCAACAGTAACACGGGTGGTTTCCAGGTCATTACTGTTGCTCAAAGCTCTCACCAATGCAGCAACCATCTTGTACATCAATAACAGAAGTGGTTTTCCTTGTCATCATCATCATCAACATCATCACACAAAGAAAATGGAGAGGATCCAGGTCAGTCACCTGAGGTGAATTCATAATTGCATGTCGAGAAGCTTCCTTCTTGGAGAGCTGATGCACAACCATGGCAGCTTGTGAAACAACAACCTGATCCTCATCATTTAGTAACTTGATCAACTCAGGAATAGCTCTGGTAGCCAGCTCAGCATCATCCTGTAAACAAAGCAGAGACATTGTGAACCTGAGGAGCCTGATGAAACATCATGTTCGACTACACACAAAAGGTATGAGTTAAGACACGAACCTGATAGTTGATCAGATTCACTACAGCATGCTTCAGCATCTGTGAAGGTTCAGCTAAGCGTTGCACTGCAGTTGGCTGATTGGGATCAAACTGAGTGGAAGGGATCTCAATGCCTTCTTCCATTGTTTCTGGGAACATCGCAGCTCGAACACGCTGAGAACGTGTCTGATTCAGCTGAGCATTCATCTCATCCACTTGCTGTGCAGTAAATCCTGATGGTGGAAACCCAGTGTCCATATCAAACATGGTTGTGTCCATGTCATCATCTTTCCCTGAGAGGGAAGGTGCCTGAGTCACAGCTTCAGAATGTATCCCTGAATCTCCCCCTAAATAATTCCCCTGTTGCCAAAGAAGGGTCCCATCCTTGTTCATGTCTCCTCCACCACTGCCAGCATATGATCCATGAACTGGAAAAAAACATTCAATGTTCCATTTTGAAGTGGCTCATTCTGAATTAAAGACATATTTCAAATGTGAGATGAGAATAGCCAAGGAAGTGAATGATAGAATGTCTTGATCAATACTGCAAAATGCTGAAAATCTATGAGACACTAAACTAAAGTATCTAATAATAGATCTTCCTCCCATTACTGAATAATGACCCCCTTTGATCACATGAGGTACTCACCATGTTTAGAGGGCTGCTGCATTTGATACTCCATGGTTGGATGTTATGGAATGAACCACACAGGGAAAAGAAAACAAGTGGTATATCCAAGAGGCTGGTGTCAACTGGGAGGCAGTGCCTCAACCAGATTCAGGCCATGCAACTTCCATGTCAGAAGTGTCTTATCAAGGGTGAGTTAAACTGCTATTCAAACTGATCATCCAAGTAGACAGACCTAAAACAGCACAGCAATGCATAACATTATTCTCCCTGTAATAGGCTACATTAAACAGATTTTGAATTGAGGTGTCTTGCTGTATGATGCCAATAGTTATGTGATTGCCTCTTCAGGTTATGAATTATTCTCAAAATGATAGATGCATTAGGTGACTCCAAAGACAAAAGTTACCATGACAGAAACTGTCTCTTCATGCAAAGAGATGCCATTGGGCTATACATGAATTCATTTTATCAGTTATTCCCTCTTCTTTTGAGCCACTTAAGACACCAACCATTTCAGCAGAACCATTCAGTTCATATGATACATACAATCACATAACTGTCATCAGGTGGCATAAGAAAGAGAACTAATCCAGATATATGCTAGAAAATGGTACAAGCAAGTTTATGTGACATCTTGCAAAAGTGGTACTACTAAGATATGATCATGAAGCCTAGGCTTATGATATCCTGTTAAGTCCCACTGTTTGTTGATACATCCAGAAGGTTGATTATGTAAGCATACCCAAGATTGAACCACAAAGAAGGCCCTGAAGAAGTTCCTTGACCTTTAATGCAACTTTGACCAGGACTTGAAAATAGCTGAAGCAAGGGGACCAATGAAGTCTGCTGGGCTCACACTTAGTATTGGGTATTAATACAGAAATTACTCAAATAAAGCATATCCATCATATATATTCATTAACAAGAGGATTAACCCTGCTGAATGAAGCTTTCAGTATTTCATGGAAACATGAACACATTCTGGGCATCAGAAAGCAAAGATGCCAAATACTACACGACAAAAAACCAACCACTGCAGTCAAAATTGTGATCACATTCATCAATAAAACACAAGAGATTGAATTAGTTTAACTATGATGATAAAAGTGATGGTGTCCAAAAACCAGCATCCTAAGCCTAGTGTATGTTCACTTGAGGAGTGGGAGTAGCTCCTCATAGGTACTTCTTGTAGTATCACTTCAATCTGCAAGCCCTTTATTGTAATCCAGCTTAATCTCTGAACCTTTCACTAACAAAGAATTTCAACGACTGAGCTTTCCATTCTACCACAAATAAGTTTGAGGCAGAACATAGAGCAAGACCTTGTTTTTTTAGTCTCTAACATTATCAACACAGTAGTCATCACTAGATAGCTAGTTCAATCACTATCTCCATACTATGGCAACGGAACTTTATTCCAATCATGGCCTAAGACACTTTGGCTTTACATGTGATATGCATGAATTGGCCGTCATTCCACGTGTATGCACCTGCATTAAGCAGACACTTTTTTCCTTACATCCATGGATGGCAACTTCTGAGCAAGGATGCTTCGTATTTGCCATTCATATTGCTTCCTTATTCAGGTCTTATTGCCTTGTACTGGTCGAACACAAGGCATGCTGGTTTGACATGTGAACCTCATTCCCATTAGCCTAGGGAGTGAACACAATGAGGTGGGATGGTCCCACCTTCAGAACAGTAATAACACAAGTGACGCCTTGCATTGTGAGTTTGGCGTGAAGTGTTGATGGCAACTTTGGGATACATGGCGACTACCGTGTAGTTGACGTTACTCATAATACCCATCTTTATTTCTTGGGGATATGGCCTCAATTATTATCTTTACCTTACTATACCACTTTCAAGGTTATTGGGCACAATTGCAACGCTCCTTAGTGTGCATTATATACAGAAACACTTTTTGAATAAGCTTCCTTAGCATGTGCTTCTGAGCTTATTTCTTGGATTGATATATTGGTACGCTTGACAGTCACAAATAGGCTAGGATGCCCTTTTAGTGATGGTTGCTCATGGTCCTTGAATACCCCCCCCCCCTCTCCCTCATGACAGTCGTCCTATTTACCATGTTTGAGGCTCCGAAGTTAGAACAATGAAAGAACTGGGTCTAATGTTACGGTTAGGCCTAAATTAGCAATCGGCGATATAGCCTATCATACGGTGTGATCGGTCAACTAGTCAAATATGCCAGACGAAGGAAACGAACAGGAAGGTCATAATACTTAGAAATGTCGAAGCTGATGCTAAGCATCACCACTGCTTATCACCACATTGTGGTGATGCTTAGCAGTTTCACAGTTTGTTTCACAAGAGGAACCGGGAAGGAGGCGTTCACTCAGTGCAGTCGAGAAGCCAAGATTCACATCCGCCATCTTATCAGCTTACGTTCCTCTGAGAGAGCGAGCTGTGATTGGTCCTGAGCACAGAGGTTGAATGGTGCCAAGCTCTTCCTCTTTGCTATCCACTGTGGATGACTAGCAGTGGGAGGAAGGAAAACAAAGGGAAATAAATACTCTGCAAGATAGGGATATGATTCACTCCGCTTCCTCGTACCGTTCTTTCTTTTGGTCTGATCAGGCTCTTTCGTACCTCGGTAAGAAGTGTTATCTCAACATGGGCCAAAGTAAAATTTCTTTCAATTGAAAATCACAATTACCCTGTAATGGAAAAGCGAATACGATGGGTAGGGTCAACCACCTTTCAGTGTTCCCTTCCTGATGTTAGTAGCGCTCAGATGTGCCTGATTTGTCATTCACAAGAGGAAATGAGGGGAGAACTCTGACGGAACGGATGAGGAAGTTTTTCATCATGATGGCCGAAAGAGACATGATGGCGCAGATTGAAAGAGACATCCCAGTTAGGGTTACCATACATCCAGTTTTTCTCGGACATGTCCTCTTTCTTAGCTTTCCGTTCGGGAAAAAGGCGTCCCTTTACGTCCAATACGTCCGGATATTTTCCATGGACATGTCTGCCTTTTTCGCTTTCAAATTTCCGCCCGACTTTTAAACGTCCTCTTTTTGGCTGTCCGAAATATGGTAACCCTAATCCCAGTAAGCATGAAACATTGTGCCTACATTGCCTGAAGGTTAGCAGAGTTGGCTGAATGTAGATGTGGGTTGGCAACGTTGGTCCAATGCTGGCGGAAAGTGAGCATGTGATGTAGGGTGCATGTGTGCTGCTAAGATCGGGCCAATGTGGGGCCGTTCACAAATTACGTAACAAGGGAGGGAGGGGAGGATCAGACAAAGTGTCATGATTTGTTACGGGGGGGGGGAGGGGGGGGGGGGTGCACGACTGTCACGTAACAGGTTTTTTCCATAAAAAATAAATAAATTATGCGACTGGAATTTCTCATTAGAAGGGTAATTGTTTATTAACAAATCACTCACACGACACAAGAGCCAACCCTACTGCCCAACCGCACTCACTACCCTACTAACAGTGGAGTGGGCATTAGGAGCGTGGGAACGTCTGTTGACTTCCCTCTCCCCTGTTGCAAAATTTACTAAGTCGAAGTTCCATGCCTGGACCCGCGCACTCAGGCTCAGTTACCCTTTGGACGTTGCCCTAGTTCGTCTCTCTCTCTGCATCGCGATCTCTATTTCCACCATTCTACTCCACAACTCCCTGTCTCCTTTTACTCTTTTTTTTAAATCTCAAATGGGTGATCATCATCAATCAAAATGAACTGAGACAAAGGAAAATTATTTCCTTGAAGAAGGAACCGAATGAAAAAAAACTTTCCTTTCCTTTTCTAAAACATTTTAATCATCTCTCAATGTGTGTAATCCAGAGTGTTAGTTATGAGTGTTTAATGAACGAGTTTCTTTTCAAATGCATTTTACTTGTTTATTTATCTCATTTAAAAAATTATGAAGGGGGGGGGCCATATTTCGTCACGTAATTTTTTTGGGGGGGTCGGAGCTTTTGTTACGAAGTGTTACAGGGGGGAGGGTGAGGAGGTTAAAAATGTTGAAAAATCACGTTACGTAATTTGTGAACGGCCCCCGTGGTAGATTGTCGGTGAAGGAAGGATGTGCAAGGTTGAGTTATATGACCTGTCAAGGCTGATGAAACGTTAGTTTAGTTAGTAAGTATGCGATGTTGTGCGCTTTTGGTCAGCTAAAGTTGAGCAAACGCTGGTAATATGGCGGAAATTGGTCACAGTGTAGAGTAGTGGTGGTGGCCTGTACATATTAAGCTAATATGGTGAGAATTTGTCACCAGAGGCAGAGCTCCTAATATTGAGACTTGGGAAATGAATAGGGAAATAGAAAATGAATTTATCGATAGTGTTCGTTTGCATTAAGAAAAATTACATGATTTAGATATCACTTGCTACACAGCTACGTGCAGAAACTATAACGCACCAACGCCAATCAACGCATCTCCCCATAACATTTTAGATGTTCTGAAAAGTTAATAGGTTGTGACATACCACGCGACATCGCACGTTACGTAGCAAATGAAATGAATGCTGACTCAGAAATAAACAGTCTGTGAAAGATGACTCAGGAATCTTCCTCAGGTCAAGGGCGACTCGCGATCTGTGCTTGGTGACTTTAAATCTTCGTTGTGTGGCCATGCACAGAGATGTCGCCCTGGTACCTCGGCAGTCATCCTCAGATCTGTTATATTGATTTTTTCCTTATTAGTTTTGTACGGGGGACGAATAATGCCTTCCAGTACCGTTACACTAGAAGACACACTGGAGAAAGTGAAAATTTGTGGGCCCATACTCAAATCCATTTGAGTAATTATCTCTGAAATGTTGCACATCTGACATGCCTGAACGCAACAATCCCGGTTGGAAGCCTGAGCGCAGCATGAAATAAGCCAAATTCACAAACTGCTATTCATGTAGTGTACTATGCTTTATTTGTAGAGCGTGTGCAGATCAGGAGACGAGTTGCGAGGCTTTCATCTCTTTAACTGCAATTGAATTCTAGGACATTTCGGAACCTCCTAGGCAAGAATATTCTATAGACTCTTTTAAGAAAAAATTCTATAAGGTCGTACATAATTCTATTATTTCTCTCTATTGAATTATATTAAATCATTGTGTGGAAATTCTATTGAGATTATATAGAAATCCTATCAAGAATCTTACCAAATTTCTAGAGAATTCTACGAAGACATTGTAAAGAAATTCTACCGGATTTCTATAGGGCTTTTGAATTTCTTTTGTGGCACTGTCTAGAAAGTGTACAGAAATTATATTGAATTTCATGAACTTCTGCAGTCAGTGCATAAAAAACCAATTGAAATCCCACCAAATTTCTCTGAAAATAAGATGCAAATAGGGTTCCCAAAGGAAAAGATAAATAATTTAAAATATCCTTTTTTCTTCGACATTAGCTTGTACAAAAGTCATCTATAGAATATTTTATAGAATGTGAAGATCCTTTTATTAATTTATGATGAACTCGTGAAAGCATTGGCATATGATAGTGGAGGGATATGACACAGGTCGTAGTTGTGAACTGCTGAAAATCCTCAGGGGATCCTGCATCGGAGAGTCGTTCCATCCTGAGTGGTGTAATTTTAAAGAGCTGCACCGATTGGGATGAGGTTGTAAAATAAAAAATGAACTTTGGAATACGAGAAACTACGAACCAAAACGTCTCTATCTGGCCTCCCATTTGAGAGGCCAGAACCTCGAGCCCACCCCTGGCTCATAGGCGATGGTTGAGGGACATCACATAGTGCACGCAATACAGAAGTCCCGTATACGATGGCAGGGAGGCCGGCCTGACTGGCTGCATCGCCCATGAACGGGTGACTGCTAAGGGTCTTCTCAAGGTTCCTTTGCTTTTAGGTATGCCTTTAGGTTCCTTGGCAGAAATTAGAAAGCTGCTTGGTCATCCTAATCCGCATTGCCAATATGTATCTATGTAGTTTCCACGAATGAAAAAGACAGAAGATAGTGTATTCGTGATCATTATACTAGATGAGCTAGATGCGTTATTTTTTTTTAGATAAGTCCCGAAACTCACAAGGAGTGTTAGTTGTGGAACCGATAATTTTCTCCTCGTACCGGATGCACCTCTATTCTTCAAGTGTTCCAAGGATCTTCAATTTCCTCTCTCCTTTTACATGTTTTCGATTAATATAAACAGCCAAGACGAAATGTTCAGCCTTTTATTGCAACTACCTGCCACAGATCGACTCATCAGGCGACAAGACCGACCTAAACACACCTTTCGTGCTTCATGCTCCCATTGTTACAACAATGTTCCCTTGCTCATTGTGATGGCGTGCTGACCACCCCCAGATTTTTCGTCCACTCGCCACTGTTTACCCACGTGATGGTATCCATCCCGCAAGCGCGGTTTATTGAATTCTACAGAACTACATTAAAAAAAACTTATAGAAGTCTCTACAACAGATCTCTCTACAACATTTTTGCCTGGGCTTGTTCCCGAAGTCCTAAGCTGTACACAGGCACGATGTCGTTGGCACGGAATACAAAATGCTCATTGTAGTCCAATTAAACACAGTCCACAAAGTTCAGAATGCTTCAGTGATCTAAAACGTCTAGGCTGCTGGTGAAAGTCCGGCTCGAAAACTCAAGCTTCTTGCTTCTTGCGAACAGGTCACGTCGGATATCGAGGTCAACATTTCAAGTCTTCAAAATCGATTCTGACGTAAATCTGTTCAGCAGTCAATCGTTTCCAGTCCCAATCGCTCAGAAATTCTTTAGAACACTTCGAAAGTCCAATGCTAAAAACAAGTGGTTCAAATGTTCTTTCAAATCCTACTTGCCAATATTTGGCTTGAAATTTCTTCTCTGCCTAAATTTAGAGGCGATGGTGGAGTTGATGTGCAAATGTATACTTCGGTGATTCTGCCCAGGGAGAAACTTATTGGGGTCTACTGTTCGAGATAGGGTACGTGGTGAACATTTCAACCAGGGGTGCACAACTCAAAAGGCTATGAGGGCCATTTGCGATTTTTATTCTACCGCGAACCGCAGCCTGGCTGACCATAGCTGTAGCCATCAGGGCAGGAACCATAGTAGCACTTACAACGTCACCAGTCATGGCGGGCAGCGGGCCGTATGTTGTGCTGCCCTGGTCTAAGCCGAAGGGCCGTTCTAAATGCTCTCTTAGAAATGGAAAAAGGAGGGGGGAGGATCGTACCTTGCAGGACTGTTGAGTTTCGCGCGTCGTCGAGTGAATCACCCTTCAGTTAATTCCATGCCACCGCTTAAATTATCTTTCAATTAATTCCATGACACTGCTTCCTAACTTCCCTTCTCAAACCTCAAAAATTCATCTTGGGTAGATTGCTACATCAAAAGTTTATGACTTTAACTTGCCGCTTTTGCTATACTTCAGAATAAAAAGCTTATTCGATTATTTTCTCACGACTTGAGGGAAGAATCTATACCAAAGTTCCCGTGGATCAAAATCTCTAGAATCAAGTGTGGAACTGAGGAACTGGTACCGTGATCAACTGTGCAGCCATCTAGCCAAAGGAATGGAAACTGCTGAGTCAGAATGCAGGTCATGCCAGGTGACAGCGATTATGGGACACAGGAGTGAAGAATCCCGCTCAAAACCTGTGACACCGTAATTTACAGGCCGTGGTATTGATCTTGAGACTGGCGATATCCATTGTGTCCGTGTGACCTGTTCCTCCAGGGATCCCAAGAATCCCTGGCATTTCTGCAGCACTTCGAAGATAGAGGCTTCGCTGCAGACTTCACTTCAATTGGCAAAAGACAAGTTCTGCTTATTTTCACTCAATATCACTTAATACTGTAGTGATATTGTGCTCACCGGATTCCTCAGTATCCGTACCAAAAGAAATTTTTGTGTCCGAACTTTCTAAAGGCAACTTCTGTTAGGCATAATGTGAGACATGTCTTTGTAAAGGGGAGATAAGAAGAAGAAAAAAAAAATTGTGCTACGCCACACGAAGTCAGAATAAGTCTTCAAGACAGAGGTAGACCAGAGCTGATTGCTTCGAGTCTGTGCAGCCACTCTGGTCCAAGTTTTGTGTCTTAAATCAAGTAATAGAGAATACTTACAGGGAGTTCGAAAAGTCACTGACTATTACTTTAGCTTTACATTTTGAGACATTCATAACTTTACATTTGTGACAATGTTCCTATGTCCTATGCACAACCCCCCCATATTGCGACAAATCACCGTAGATGAGACTGTTTTTCGGTTTCATTCGCGTCAGGAGGTCACGTTAGTCGCAAGAGCAGAATTAAGGTTAGCGGGCAGATCCACACCTTGTCAACAGGTATCACAAATAGGCTGTCCGTCACAGATATAACGAGTATGAATTAAACTCTGGCCATATTTCCAGCCATGAACTGATGAGAAACTGGATAAGAAATGGTAAGACGTGAATTATCTCTTTTCTTGCATGTTTCCATGCCCTTGCGGAGTTCTTGGAACTGTCGTCGCTGGATTCTGCCCGTGTTGGCAGGAGCCTTAATGAGGCACTTTGCATTTTCATGGAGTCAATGCCTGAAATACTTTCAACGCTTATACGAAGGAGAAGCTGATGGATGCGCCGAGTAGAATGAGGCTTTGAAAGGCAAATTGAACGATTCGGAAGGATTTTTAGTTCTAAGAGCTTTGCTTCGTCACGGTTCCACCTTTCAAAGAGTGATGAACGGGGAATTCATTTCCATCTACCTCTAAACACCCGTCCGACCACGATTACACTCCATTATTTTTCCATTTAGCACTCCACCTGTTCTTGACAACGGAACTGCGGAGTTATAGCAAAAGGACAAGGGGAGAAGAAAAAAGTGATCTAGTCGCTAATCGAGTGTCTCAAATTAAGGAAAGAAATGGAAACACGACGCGCCTTTTCCATTCTTAGCGATGTTCCATTTCGTGGCAGGAAATGAAATCAGCCGTTGGGGTTTCACGGCTTTTTTTGGAGACTCCAGTCTCCATCATCACGGTTGCCAAATACCATGCTGCAGATTTTTTCCTTCCAAGCTTTCATATCGGCGCCTCGATTCACAACGTTTCACGCGCTTCTTTGCCGAGTTCATGGGACGAGATGTCACTCAATGAATAATCAATAAATGATAAATAAAGATGAGACCGAAACAGTCGTCGTTCAAGCTGATGCATGCTAAGCATCCCAAGTGATTTACGTCGATGAAACAAGTTGTTGAAACTGCCTTCGGAGACTTTGCCCAGGCATGACTTCATTGTTGCGCACTCAACCATAGCTCAATCACGAAAGTGCTTGATGGGAAAAGAAAAGGCGTTAGATAACTGGCGTTTTCAGAAGCGCTGCTCTCTTCCTCCATGCCTCGGGCTTTCGACGAATTTTCTCTGCTTCGCCTCACACTATGACCATTAAAATTTGTTCGATTTTTCTACACATTTCGAGGAGTTCTTGCTCTACGTTTCAGTAATAAACTCATTCTAGGTGACCATTATGCGCAATAGGTACAACCCCCTTCTCCATATAAACTGTAGTGTTCAGCAAGTTTTCTCTTTGAAAATTTATCCTACGCCCCTGGAACTCTCATCGATTTCATGACGCATTACTTTGAGCTTGTGTACTAAATTTCATCAAGATGGGTCAACTCCTTCGTGGTGTTGGCTTTTTTGGCAAGGAGTGTACATTTTTCCTCTTTATCTTGTCTCTCCGAGGCAAGTAGAATTTAGTACAGTGCATATCAAATGAATTCACCCCCCTCTTACTATGGGCTCCTATGACTCGCATGCTTTTCTATGACGCATCTGCGGATGCTGTAATTGCTAATAACAACTAATCAAGGTAGATTTCGCCCACGTCGCTATGTCCTGCATTCTAAGCGGTTGGGGAAATTGTATTCATCCATTCTGAGTTTGCCATTTAAATATCGCTTAGTCTTCCAACGAAATAAATCGTATTAATTTATTAAAGACTCTTTTGGGGAGATAATGACATGCCCCTAACTTCCTCTCATTCATTTTGATCTCATCAATGATACCCATTGACTAACGAAGGATTTCATAATCATTATTTAGACGCAGAGGAGGGAAAATGCAACTGTACTCTGAGTACTGTGTCCAATAAAAGCATTTTCAACTTTTCTCCTCATTTACATTCTATCCTCAAATTTCTTGCATTTCTACATTTTATCAATTTCATTAATTAACTTAGGCATCAACTGGATTCTAGTCCATTTCTTCTTATTTGTTAAAAGTACATCGAACGTAGATCGCCTACCATATGAGGTTTTCCTAGAAGGGAAAGGGAAAGGAAAGCTTCCGTGAAAACAAAGGCTAGGGAGAAGAATTCAGAAAGTTAACAATTAAAATTTCGTATAACTCATCTTCGGATTTCCGGAATATTGAGAAATGTGAATTTTTACCAGGTGTGTCTTTTCATGTATGATAAAATTATAAGGTAGAAATAAAAATGCTTCAGAATTCTATATATGACTGATTTCGTGATTGCGTCGATGACAAGGTGACTATATCGTTTTTACTTAGGTGCTCTGACATTCCTCAAGGTTCACTTCACTCGAACTTTTTAAAGGAATGTTGGTTCCTGCTCGTTCTGATCAGCTGTATTATGTCAAGTTTGCGAAGCTCCTTCAAGGTATCATTCTGGTCTATGGTAGTTGAGTACCTTGCTGGGATCGTAAATGTGATTAGTTTAGCTGTTTATGGGATGAAAAACAGATGTCACTCTCTTCTCACAGCCAGCAGCGCCACCGCCCACTGCAGGGGGGGTGAATTCATTCGATAAGCACTGTACAGTTCCTGGACAATAGGTAAAGACAAAACTCTGGAGACTTTTGATTGGTTTATTATCTAGGGTAGGCGGTCCCCTATTGCCATCAGCCAATCAGATATCTTGCTACAGCAAGCACCGTCTGATGAGATTTTGCCTAACGTCTAATTTCATGTTCTAGTAAGATGGTGGTACAGGTAGAGACTGTATTTCAAGTGTGTGTTTCAATTGAAGGGTGAAAGGTAAAGTGGTTGTAAAATATTTTCTAAATAAGTATACTTGGTTTATTGATCATAAAACCTCGTTTCTTTAATAGATGACATTCTTTGTAATTATGTAAAAGATGGACTTATCTAACGATACATACAATTTTCCTCACTTTTAACATGAGGTTAGCATCGCAGCAGTATCTCTGAGTTCTGTTTTTCTGTCTCTTTTTCCCGTGTTCTTCTTGCTGTGAACCAGAAGAATCGTATAAACATAATCAAGGTGAATCAAACTGACTCCAAACACTAAAAGTCCGCTGCAAAAAATCTTAATTTAAAAGCTATTCCATTTTGCTATGTCTGTCAGCTACAATTCACTAATAGATCTCCATTTGAAGTCATTTTTAAGTTGTCTCATGGTGATGATGTCTTTCACGAGGTCAGCATCTGCAATATACCAAATACACGGCATGGTGCAAGTCTCCCTGGACAGCTGGCCAAAAATTCGTGTAGTATTTTATGGCTGGAGTCTCAGCATAGGAAGAAATTGGACCTCAAAAGTATGTCTATATGCCCAAAGTGGATACTACAATGACTCGTTGAATAGAACGTAAACCTGGTAGTGTCAGATGATGTATGACTCGGGCTGAATATTGAAATAAAACATATTCATGTCATCTATATTTATGCTTCTTGAGCACATGCTAGGAGGCTGAATTTCTAACTAAATTTTGTCAGAGAATAATTGGGAGATCTTGTTGGGGTCAGATAGAACTCTTTATCATAGGCCTTCCAAGAGGAAGTACCTATGAAGGAGGCTCCAAAATTCTATCTCACTTACGACTGGATAGAATGAGCAGGAACTGAAATGTATCGAGGCATTTAAGTCTTGCATTGCAAGTCTTCACGAAGTACCGTGTCTACTACAAGTATTAACTTCATCAAATAATGTCACGTACAACCCGCAGAATCCATTGAAGTTTGACACTCTATTTCTCAAGTTAGGAACACTGTCACAGAACCTCGTTGAACTGAGGTGACGATTTACCCAGTTTTTCTCTCCAGTTGTCCTCGTATCGGTGGACCAAGGTCTCAATACCTCTGCACCTTCACCTCATAAGTTACAAGCCCTGCTCTTGAAAACTCAAGTGAATCTGCAAGGAGTCCCCTACAGGCCTATCTGATGGCAGTCTCAACCCTCCCTGGCTTATTTTGTACTGATATGAGCGTTCAGCGCGTTTTTTTCCGGTAGTCGATACCGAAGGTTCAGTTATTTCTTCCGTCTTTCTCATGAACGTGTTTTAGAAATACTCCAGAAGTTCTCTGCATATTCCTGAGACACCTCATCGTAATCTTCAAATGCCTCAGGGACTTAACAGGAATACAAGAAGTTTGACCTCCGTCGGGGATGAAGGAGAACTTTCCGATGGCATTTTGTTTTTCTAGGAATAAGCCGTCAGAAGATCCTGAGACAATAATCCGGAGAAGTGTTCTTAGAGAAATTTTTTTTTCCGGGGAATGACTACATTGGGGTAAATCCTTGGGAGAAATTTCTTTCGGTAAACAGTTCAAGGAATGAACCGCTCCCGGGGATTGTCTCCAGGAAATTTCGTCCGTGAATCGTCGAAAAATAGGAGCACAAGAGAATCGGATCTGGAGGTTAAAAATTTTTTATTTTAAATATATTTAGAAAGTTAATAAGGTTAAAACAGGTAGAAGAATTTGTACGAATTAAAAAAAAAACTATCTTCACGGAGGGTAAAGGGTATAAGCATCTCCTACCCATGTCCACTGGATTAGACGCGGAGTCTCAAAAGTTTAATGAGCCCGCCAAGTATCAGCAGTAACACCAGCGCTAATAGTAGATCTGTGTCTCTCTTTTCACGCCAGCAATGACTACAACATATTCAGTCAGCGCTGACTTCATTTATCTATTAAAAGGAGTCTCCTATATTTTTTATTTAGGGAAATCGGAAATTGCATGAAGGAATGCCATTTTGGTTTAAATACACCTTTCCAAAAAAAACTTGAGCGGTGGAGGCCAAAGCGCGGTCTTCCGCCTGAGTCCCAAGACTGGTACAAGGGGCACCATTCTTCCACTCTATTAGCCTTGTCTCATTCTTTTCTTGCTACATCAATATACTCTGACAGGGCAATTGGCGTAGAATGGATATGTAACCCATCGCCCTATCTGAAGAGGCAATTATTTACAAACTCTCGCCCTCAAAATAATTACGGCATGTAATATGCTATATCCTTGAGATATCTGAGCAAACAGGGAGGAGATGGTGGGGTGAATTTCAGAGGCTTGGTCAAGTGTGGGATGGGAGAAAGGGCAGGGGTGAGCGGAAGAAAATAATTGACATGGAGATGCTTGACATCATTGAAATGATCTTGACAGATGAGCCCGTCGGAAGGAAAGAAGTCAATACCCTTCTCCGACAGGCACAGAGGCCTCAAGTTTCGGAGGAGGCAGTAAGGGTAGCTCTACGTAGGGACCGAAATATGGGACTCAAGGGTGTTCGTCAGAGGAAAGTTGACGTCAATAGTCCCCATCCCAATAGTCCTGAATCTCAGAGAGGAATATGCAACATGCCCTCCCCCCGAGGGGCAGGAAAAGCATATTGGCTTTATTGACGAAACTGGACTTCATCAGCGGCTCTGTCGGACAAAGGGTTGGTCTATAAAGATGCAAGAAGAAAGTTGACACACAGTGGGGGGCGAATGTTACCGTGGTTTCGGTGATCTCCCTCGGAAGAAAGCTTACTCCATCATACTTTTCTCAAGAAAGGACGTACTCGTGACGAGTCTCAGGTCTCAGAAAGAAAGAAGAAAATAACTTCTTGATCGGTCCCGATCAAGAAGTTATTTTCATTTTTGGATAATGCCAGGGTTCACTTGAAATGCCCACCATCTAAACTGTAAAAAATAATGGTTCTCCCTAGAACTGTTTATTGGTTCTAGGGTGAAACTTTCTTGGAGCCATCTAATGGTTCTATAGAGAACCACTTACGAAGATAAGGTGTAGAGGTTACGTAGTATCTTTACAGAAGGTGTCACTTAAAGCCCTTTATAAATGACATGGTTCCACAGAGAACCACCTACGAAGGTTACATATGGCACTTTAACAGAGGATGACACTTAAAACTCTGTGACTGACTCGGTTCCATTCAGAACTATCACTCAATGCAGTACTCATATGAAGGTGCTATAAGGCACTTTCTCTTAAGAAAGAGTCCGCTTGAAAAAGTTGCCTTTCGGCACTGCCGAAATATTAAGTGGGTGCATAGTCAGTTCATGGAGTTTGCTAGATTCAAATAAGTAACAGGGACAAATGCATATTTTTATGTCTTCAAATGAAACCAAGGGGAGCTGTAGAGGCTGAAAAACTGAAAGTGAAATTCATTCATCCACGTCGATGTCCATTTCCCTTTATTTCTTCAACATGTGCATTAGCATTTCCATATAACATTCCATCTTTCAGGAAGTTTTTAATGTTCCTCACCCGTCGGAAGAGGTGTGTGTTTTCCTTCACAATCACTTCGCAGAAATTACGAAAATTCCTTAGTCCAAAGGATATTGAATTCCATATGCCCAAGTCCAAAACTTAATGCCGAATCAATCAACGTAGGGGGTATGGGGAGCTTCCGGAGTCAAGGCAAATACTAGACGAGGCAAGGAGCGAGAGTTGTAACTAATCGAAACAGGCGTCACCTTAGATTCAGGATTCACGAAGGGAGAAAGCGGGAGACAGCACCCAGGACATGGAAGTGGCGTATTAAGGGAAGGGAGGCAGTGTTGCAGAAAGGAAGTGCCAAGGCCGGTGGGAGGGGAGGAGTTCTGCGCGAATGGCGAATATTATTCACGCATCAAGCCCTGATGGGATCCGTTTTCGAACCTTTTTGAGAAAGCAGAAGAAATGGTCGTACCTAGAACCAGTGGGCGGTTCCAGAGGTTCTAGAAGCAGCGATGGAGTTTCATATGGTTCTACATCAGTGATGAAACCAATTCATATGGTTCTACAGTACCTGCAACAGTACTGTTCTACAGTATGTAGAACCATCGAAGAGTTCCAGCCCGAACCATTATTTTTTACAGTGTATGGCAATCATTCAATGAAATTCTTGACAACATATAGTACCTTCTCGATGCTACGGAGCACACATTCTCTGGATTCAAGGCAGATATCAAAAGAAATATGAGTAGTAGACAGATCCCCATTTGTAACAGGGCTGAAGCTGCTGCTCAGAACATGACAATGCAACAACACAGGGTTCATACATTAACAGTTGCAGCGACAGCACTTCCTGTGTACACACCAGACCACAGTCGGAGAAAGGACGAGCATACGTACCAAGTACAAAACGAGTGTCTGGAAAGAGAACCCATATTGGAATGAATCCAGAGCCCCAATGAAGAAAAATTCCAATTTTTTTCGCTCTTTACGACTTCCTGAGATGTCAAAGCCTGTTATTTATGTCCGTATTTGTTGCCGTCAACGATGAAAAATCCAGAAGGCGTTTGAAGAGCTTGAAAGCTTCAATGGAGGGTGAGTGAAAGAGAAGAGGAAGGTCGTAGCTCCGCCTCCCAAGGGGCTCAGTATTCCGGGAAATTTTTCTCCTCAAAGGAAGGGATACCCCACTGCTTTATTTTAATTGTGGAAAGGTATATTTCAGGTATGATTACCATATTCAAAAATCTGACTGCACTCATGGGCCCGAATCTCAGTATTTTATTTTTATGAGATAAAGTTATGACCTTAGCAATTTTGCCAGTGAAAAGTTTACTTTTAAAAGGTCTCTATGGAAGTTATTGCGCAAATACTGTATACAGTGTTTTTCACTTGAGTTACACTGTTTTCGGATTGAATTGGTACCTCCCTTTTGTCTAGAACGGAGGAAGCGCAAGATTTCAGAACAATCCGCCAGATGTCAATTGTGCTGCACTGCGTGGTTGACGGATTGAGCTTTGGGATTAGCGTAGAGAAGAATAGACGTCTTCATAATCTCGTAAATAAAAAGGAATGTAGTGAATGACCTTGGAATGAAATTCTCTAGTTCTCAGGATGTCGCGTTTCCTTGGTAAGATGGTGTCCCATCATTGAGCATCACTGCATGCCACGCGAAAGTTTCCTAATAGGTCTGTTTGAGTTTTACAAAATTTGGTAAAATGATGTTTTGCTGTTTCTCCACACGTCACAACAGGCACCAGCACCGCCCGATTGGTATTGTATGAGATCATAATCGGCCATCGGCCCATCGGTGAAACGTGGCAATCAGTACAGTCGTAGTTTTAACCCATAACACTCCTACTAGACTCCACTCCCCCACCCCCTTTAAGTGAACAAAGCCAGAATTACTCGAGTTGTTCTCTGCGATTCTGCCAACTGACGCTCGTTTAATACAGTACGCTTCACATCACGAGAAAGTTGATGATATCAAAACAAGCCTTGAATGTATCGATCAACCCCGACCCTTTTACAAGAGAAAACACTTAAAACGAGGGAAGATGAAGAACCTATGGATGATTGCATATTCTGGTCTCGATGGCTCGCGTTTTCCATGGCCTGGCTCATACCCACCGACCATCATTTGCCTAATTATCGACACCCCGTACTCCAATCTTCTCTCAGTGGGAAGAGTTAGAGGACTCGAGGGCTACCAAGAATACCTCACAACTCTTAAGGAGCCACGTCATTCGTCCTATTAAATGACATCTGCCATCAGTCAAGAGTAGCAAGCCATCGGAAAGAGATCTTCAAGTCGAATCATTCCCTCAGATCTCTTCCCAACTGGGTTTATCTCCTCGAGAAGAGTAGAAGCCTTGATTTCTAATTTCGGTGAAAGAGGAAAACGGTGTAGTTGATCAACTCTCAAACGCCCACTCTCATTAATAAGTCTGAGAATGTGGATGAGGATTCCTTGTCCCCCACAAGGGACATTTCGTGCCGCCTATGAGAAACTCTCGCATTGACGGTTATGACCGGCAAATATCTCCGCCTAGGGGTTCAGGCGTCAGGCCGGACAGGATAAATGCGCGTTACCCTCTGCGATAAATAAAAATACTTCCATTATCGCGTAACGTCAAGATAGTTTATTTCGATCTGTAAGTTTTTCTTACCAAGGATATGGAAGGACTTTATGCGGATTGTTCAAAGATTCCCTGTGCTCTTTTCCAGAGCAATCGTTTACCAACCCATCTACGACCTTGAAACTGAACGACCTGCCGACTTCTCCTTGAACAGTACCGCCAGTCCCGTTGGGGGTTCTTGTGAAACGATCAATCCGAGATGAGTTTGAATTTTAATTTCAGTTTGAAGAGGCCCCTCTCAGCAATTTCAACGGTTACTCGCTACCTGGTGCTACTGCCGGATACACGCGCCATTTCCTCGATACAATAATTCTCGGAGCTTAGTCTACTGCAGCATTAAAAAAAATTCCGTTCTGAATCTTCCGTTTTGCTTCTTATGGTCTAATAACATAATAGCCTCATTCTCGAACTCGTCACTGACATCTTCAGTCCGACACGCGTCTGGCAATATCGCGGCAACCGCAGGGCCGCCCCCTATTTCAGCTCCCTGTGCAAAGAGACTCCGAACACCGCCCCCCTCTCCCCCTCAGAATGGAGAAGGGCCAATCCCTAACGCCGAAACGGGAGGCATTTCCTCTTTCTAAAGTTAAACTGAGGGTGGCTTCTGGATTTTTGCTTCATATATTAATTCACGTATTGGCGCTCTGGGCGGGGGCACTTGTGGCACATGCCCAAGGCTGGCCCTGGGCCACAGTCATTTCCTCGGCCAGATTTTTTTTTAGCGTTTGTCATTGCCCCCACGGAGTAGTTTTTCCCGTCCTGAAGGTTTTCCCCCGATTTATTTCCACCAATATGCAGCAATATCATTGCGTATGGTAGAAACATGCATGTGCTTGCTTACAAGGTTTATTTCGAAAAGGAAATTGTACTCGATGACTAAGGGGGAAGAGGAACTTGCACGAGACGTCTTTGTGCACTGTGATCCAACTTTCAGGGACTTGTTCCACAGAACATTTACAAGTTATACGCATTGTGTCTGCACTTGCGCAGTCGTGCCTTATTACTCAGCTCAGCGTGAACCGCTGAAAGGGCTGAGTGATGAGACAACCATCTGTAGAACAGGTCCCATATGTCAGCAAAGGAGTTTCGGCCTTTCTTTCTATTTAATTACTTAATTACTCATTTGTTTCGTTCTCTCGGGGCCGGGGTCTCTTCTCTTGGAACTCGTCCCCCCCCTCTGGTCGCAGGGAACGCAAGGCTGCTTCCGCCAGTTCCAGCACGAGTGTCTGTCGAGTGCTTGAAGAATTGATGCAATCACAATCCTTCAGTACTGTAGAATTGCCTTGCTCGGGCACCGAATCCCTATCATCCGCCACACCTAGTGACATGACGAAATAGACAGTCCTGGAGAAGCCATGGGGTTTTCGCTTTCCCTACCACTCAGAGAGTATCTTGGAGAGAGGTCTTTCTTTCCTCTCTCTCTCCCTCTCTCTGAAGCTTAGCAAGGACAAGAAGGGAGAGTGGCATTTTTGCGGTTTAGGTTGTCTTGAGGATAACTGTAGCTGCAAGTTCATTTCTGGGAGCAGGAAACCACCTCCCTAATACCACGATCTCCAAGTAAAATAAGATCACTGGATTCCTCCATGGCTATATATGAGGGCCATTCAAAAATGTTCCGGCCCCAGACACTTCCAGTTATAGTAAACCATTATTGCTTTCCTCATGGGAAGGCATGTGTATTTGATGAGGACTTGTTAAATTTAATCTCATTTGTAAATGATAGGGAGCCTCTATGAATTTTTTTCAATGTGCAACTACAGGGTCGGTTGAAGGGGCATTAAAACGGAGACGAAGGCTGTGATGAATTTCCTAAACTTGAAGGAGTCGATATCATAGCGGATCGTTTAGGGGAAGGTCAGTAGGACGCTATCCTCTCAGTCGTAGAAAGATCAGCCATAATATCGACTCCTTCAAGGTTAGAAAATTCATCGCAGAACTCATCTCAATTTTAATATCATTTAGCAGACCCTTCGGTTGCAAATTTATAAACATTCATAGAAGCTGTCCATCATCGACTAATGGGATGCAGTTTTGCCAGTCTCCATCAAATATCAATACATCCCTAGTAGCATATAACATTGAATCAACATTGAAACAATGTTGAATCAACTTCCGGACGTTGAACAAACGTTGAATCAATGTTGCTTCATTTTTATATGTTACTAGGGATATGCCTTCCTATAAGAAAAGTAAGAATTATGTATTGCAACTCGAAATGCCTCAGGGCAGGAACTTTTTGAACGCCCCTTATGGGGAAAAGAGGTACATGCCTCTGTGGGAAAAGAGATACATGCCTCATCAGATGCTTCCTGAATCAGTTTCTGTCCATTCTAGCCACTTCTCCTCGCATGCGTTCGCTCCACAAATTGTCTTTTGTCCATATACTGTATCTCCGCGATCCTTCTCCTCCCCTTCGAAACCTTTTGTCATGCAGATGTCTGTTCTCCTTTTCTTTATTCAGACGTCTGCTTTTTTAAAGTTGTAACCTCCACGGGAAAGTTCGGTCGATGTGGGTCGGCATTCACATGATGATTCCACCTCGGAACCGGAGTTAGTGCGGTGTGCATTAGCAGTCCAGAATGTCCTGGTTAACTGCTACCTCAGGCCTGCCAATAGTATACCTAGTAATATGAAGGAATGAGTGAATGATCAATTCTTCTCTATCTGTATGAAGAAGCTGCATGTTATTCATAATAGAAAAAGATTTGGCGTGTTTTCCTTGACTGCATAGGGGCCATGATTCGGTATTCCTTGGGCATTGTATGCACAGCTATCGGTACTTTACGTGCACCGCCCATTTTGCCTGCACACTTGAGTCCGAGCTCGTTCGTGTTAAAACACGTCGTCAAATGATATACTGAACCGACTTTTATGATGAACTCATGTTGAGGCGAAGATATGTCGGCAAACTCCTGTCGCAGTAATGCAGGGTTCTTATAAAGTTTCTTGGCGTGTTCACTTGTATTTTGAATACTATTCATCGTAGAGCACTAATATTTGATGGACACTCCTTTGAGACCATGAGGAACAGTTTCCCTGGTCAACGAAGATGTCCACCAGAGAGTACTATATTTACTCAATATGACCACCATTCATGTCCACTACGGCTTGCAGTTGTGGGATTACATGATGGGCAGCTTCGTTCAGCTATCCAGTGTTCAACATGGTGATATGATGTCGGATGGCATTTTTCAAGTCAGTTATGGTAGCAGGCGCTGTACGATGCACAACTGACTTGAGGTATTCCCAAACCAGAAATTAAGTGGAGTCAGATCTGGAGATAGTGATGCCCATGCAAAAGAAAATGTCTGCTAAAGCCGGGGGTACACTAGGTTTCAGTTTTCAGCTCTGAAGAACCTCAAGGATAGACTGGTGTCGATGATGGCAATGGAGATCAGTGTAGCCTTGAGACCTAACGTCTTATAATACCAGATATACAAATCTGGTACTATAAGACTGTATTCAAATGCAGTGATCAGTAGAGCCATCTAGTGGACATTGTCGTTGACCATAGAAACGTGTTCCCCATGGTCTCAAAGGTGTGTCCATCAAATATTATTGCTCAACGATGAATAGTATTCAATATATAGGTATTTGAACACGCCGAGAAACTTTTTAAGAACCCTGTACTTCTTGAGATCCATGTTTGCATCAAATCATAGAAGCAGCATCCAAGCGTATTTCATTGAAAGGTTCCGTCTTCACCCGTTCTCCTTGCTGGAGCGAATGAGGCGCCATTACTGCGAGCAGATGCCAGTGCAGTTCGTAACCTATCAATCGCACTTCGCTTGTCAACTGGGACTGGCATGACGTAGAGAATTTTAGAGTTTCGTGAGATGTCCATGGGATGGAATATGGGAAAAGGATGACATCATTAATTGCGACAGAGTAGGGTATGGTGGGGCGTGTCTATTCTACGGTATTGCCGCAAATGGTCTCACGTTCTGATTAGACAAACTATGAGTAACATTCGTGGCATAAATGTTTGATCCGCAGACTTACTCAAATAGCCGAGAATGTCTACGCAACTTATGTAGCAAATCTGCGTCATACAGGTGGGATTTTTTTAAACACCCGCACAGGTATTGCTGCATTTGACGTACAAAAGTAATTACTACGTCATGTCGTACGTTTGGTTTTTAAAAGCCGTTCGTAGGAACTCCTGTCGTAAGCCTTCGAAGCATGAGTGCAAAGAGAGTTGAAGGAGGCAACCAATGATAAAGATGGAATTTTTGGACTTCGTGAACCGTATCCATGAACCTGTCTTGATCAGACCGATCACGTGACTCCGCTCCGTATCTGTGTTCTGGTCCCTACCGTAATATCATAACGTCACCAAGAGCAGTTTTCCACGCTTGTTTAATCCGTTTCTTTCTATCCATTTCGATGGAAAGTATAAAGAGGCAACGGACAATGAATTTAAATGAATATGAACTTTCTCTTCTGGGTCGCTTGTGGAAGACCATCCCATCGTCAAAGGAGAAACATCACGATTGGGCAGTTAGGGAGAAAGCCCAACATGCTCAATATGAAATCTATATTGGAAGTCATTTCTCTTATTTCATTCACAATTCCTTAATCTCGAACTCAAAGTCGTTGAAATCGAGATGCTTTTGTGTCAGGAAGGTCATGGACGAATCTGGATCGTCATCATCCATCACAAACGGATGAGACCAGTGTTACGCTTGGTATCTGACTGGCGTTAAGTTGCGGCGCAAATCAATCATTATTCTGTACAGTGCCATGAAATTTCTTTCTGAAAAAGTGTTTCTTTCGCTACAGCGTTAACACTCAGTTGCTAAAGTAAACTTAGTATCCTTAACACGTTGACGACCAGCCTATTTTTGCTTGTCCGCCGCGTGGGACCACGCGCATGTTTTTTGTCAAAAAATGCGTCCTGCCATCAGGACGCATGGTCCCTAATCATAATCTTCTGGAACGTTCTCAACAGTTCCAGATTCATTGAAAAAAAATCTGCATCCTGGCATCAGGACGCATTGTCGCCAACGTGTTAAGACTCTTCTTTTCGAACGGGTTCAGCATGAATCTGAGATGTAACTCCCAGACCCCTCATCCACATTTCTAAGCCTTTACCTGTACAGGGCAAGTCTACGCATTGCGCTGATTTGCCGTGTGCAATGAGCACACTTGCCCCACCTCAATGCGAAATCTTGTGAACCGATGCCTAAATGCAACACTAAGGATGCGAACATGTGTCAAACACCAGATCACTATACTTTTTTGAAACATTCTCTCATAAAAAGTAAATTATGATATTGAGTCATTGCAGCGACTACTATTTACACCATTTACATTACTATTTACAGCGACACATCATATCACATCTGCCAAATTATCATATGCAAGATGAAAAAAAACTGCTTAACATTTTTTTTTTGCTATTAAAACTTCGTTAATCACGAGACCTGGGGCCCATTCCACAGAAGATTTACATGCTACAAGTTACAAGTCTATTACTTGTAGAATCAAGTTTCTGTTCCACAAAATAAAATTTTACAAGGAAGATTTACAAGTACAAGTTCATCCATTTCCAAGCGAATTGAGTTTGGGAAAATTGATTCCGTTCCACAGAGCGAGACGCTTTACAAGTACAAGTCTATAGCCTATATATAAGTCCTATAAGTCTATAGTCTATAAGTACTTGTAGCTCTAATTTCTACAAGACTTTCATGCTTGGTAAATGTATTTTCTGCACTCCTGTGTCTAGCGGAAATTATGGATTTTCCTGTTGCGACCATTGCATAGGACAAGATAAGCATAGTTCTAATGTGGTACAATACAGTAGAGTTGGGCTTATGTGATTACATCACAAAAAACTTGAAAGAATAAAATTCAGCGCCGCAGGAAATGAAATACCTGTCTACATGTATTGCCAGCTAAAGAATGATCGCAGCAACTTTTCTTGGCGCCCTCTATGATAGAACTAGCCTTGAATGTAAGTGTGGACTCTGGTGTACAACTAATGGACTCGAACAGCTTCCCCACTTTGTTGGACATATTCGATTGCACCCTATCTGTAATACGTAGACTCTGACCTTCATGCCAAGAGATGGCATATTCGATTCTGCATATCCAGCTCCTCGTTATATGAGATATCCATATGCTTTTATTGATGAAACCTCTTTTGGTGTCATTCCACGAGTGCTACTCGATAGAGAAATATGGAATGCACTCAGAACTTGTAATATGAGCAGGCTCCAGTGCCTTGTACTTTGCGATTTACAAGCACTAGCGCAAACTCTGTGGAACAGAAAATACAAACACTTGTAAATACAGCCACTCGACTTGTAACTTGTAGCTTGTAAATCTTCTGTGGAATAGGCCCCTGAGGGTCTCCCTTACCTCACGTGGGTGCCAATGATGCATTTCTGATGGAGGGGCAGGGGCTGACGTTGAAAATTTCCTTCCTATTTGATATTCATGAAAAACAGACTTGCTCCATAATATTCTACGAGCTATGGAAAACGCTTGGCCCCTCCCACTTCCGCTGTTTCCTTTTCTATCCTGATTCTGAAAACTTTTTATGCTATGGCTCCTTCATCCACTTCTTCTGCCCTTGCGGAACTCTATTTCTTGGAAGCACCCACACGGATGAGGTGAACAATGGAGGATCTCGAATAACTTTCCTTCCATCCAAACCCTAAACCCATCCTAATAAGGGTAACTCAATGTCCGGTAAATCTCAACGTTCACCATCCTGGGAGATGACGTGGGTAAGTGACTGACATCCGCCTCCATCACTAATGAGGACGCATTTTCCAACCTCTGCTTTCCCTTTTGTGTGCCGCACACATGAGCCTAGTGGGCACTTTTACGTAGCCGGTATATCGGGGAAAAGAGCAAATAACGTAGGAATACCTAGAACTCTTTCTTACAGTTACTTCCAACTATTGTGTTTCCATTCTGTCGCTTGAACGGAGGTTGTCCACTAGACCCTGTGTTGAACGAGTCATCGGATGACCCAGCGATTTCATCACTTATCCAACCCTTTCGAAAGGCCTTCGGCTATACAGAGAATGAAGTGGTTGAGACATGCACAATACCGCCACGCTCCGACCTCAGTTGGGTGTAGGACCTACCCCACAACGGAGGCAGTGAACTCACAGTTAGCTCTAGAAACTGAGCAGTCAATCCCATATTAGTTCCTCCAGTCACCAGCACTTAACCAAGAACATTGGAAAACCAAATTTCAACCTATACTATCAGTAATAACCAGATATTCCTTATATGGCTTCCGCCATATAATGCAGACCAATACATACCACAGCTCCAGTGACCTGTGTATATGCACGCTGTGATAAAAATGCAGCAGAGGTCTATCACCTTACAGAGAACTGCACAAAAAAGTCTTACTCTGCCCTTCTGGGCGAAACTTTGAAGCTTCACGCAACTCCCTTGCTTATCCATCCCAAGATCCACGATGATGCCTGACGCCATTTGTTCTTTTTTGCAGTTCTGACTCGAGACTCTTTATTTGATCAATCAATTTTCATTTCATTTTTACTGTCTTCTCTTGTCCCTATTTTGTTTTACTGGTGCCAAACCTGGCTGAATAAAAACAAATCTTAATCGAGGAATACTTTTTGGAGCGGGCAGCGAACCTTTTGTGAAGAACGATTTTCAAAGAATAATATGACACCTCTCACTTCAACCCACACTCTTAATAAAAGTTTCGTGCTGGGAGTATGGAATTTCATAAAGAGAGCATCTATCAAGGAAGAACATCTATATTGATATTTCTGTAATAAAGATTCAGATTGATTGCTTTGCCCCACCATATGTCTCTCTGCCTTCTCCTATTCTGGTCCCGTCTAAGCATTACAAATTACCTGCATGGGGTCGTGGGTATAGCGGTGTACGCAGATCAAATATTGCGACGTACTTGACTTATTGAGAGGTAGTCACAGGAATCGTACCGAAATGATATTTAAAATATGAAAATTTTTAATAAATCTTTAAATGATTGAAATGAAGCAAGGTGATATCAAAATATAACTTTCGTGAATGAATCCAGAGATCCTGATTTTCCCGAATTTTATTTGGCTAGTTCTATTGTGCATGGATGCCCGCGAATGCACAGGGGTGGCACCAACACCTCGCTGCCCAAAAAGTGAACCCGTTGCTAAGCCCCAACAGATGAGAATCGCTGGCGTGGAGGGGCAGAGAAGCCCGACAGGCGATCATGGGCTTTCCTGTTAAGCACAGCCTAGCAAGAACAACTTTTCATGGGCAATTATCAGCGTATATTCACCCTCCGTTTGCTCCCTCCGTCCTCACGTATCTGAGGGCTCGTCTGCATCAGCAAGTTTTTGCGTAGATGATGAAAGAATACTGCGAAATGAAGTTTTTTTTTTAAAGAAAACTTTCAAAGATCTCCGCCAGAGCATTAAAAATCTTGCGAACATAACTTTCAAAGACGACCTCACTGAGTGAGTTTTCTTCGCAAGTCGAATTACGAAATAAAGTGGCAGGAAAAGCTTTTTGGTTTGGACAAGGCCTTAAGGAATATTGCTATGTAGTATTGAAATTTATAAATAATGTTTGTGCATTATATTTTAGGCTGTCGTCATCATAAGTGTCTTAGTCCGAGTTCATAGATGCGGGGGAGGGGGGGGGGGATTAAAATTGTGTTGGGAAAAATTTCCAACAGTTTTTCGTGGAGACAGGAGTAATTGCTGCCGTCAGACATTTCGAATTGATATTGAATTGGTCAATGGGATCTCCATGATGGTCAAACCTTGATTGGCTGGGAAAGATTATTAAGAGCTATTTGTAACCCCACATGACTCAGAACCGGGGCATACTTTTGAGTGCACTTTCACAAGTACTGACACTCGCAGCTTTCCCCTTACGAAAAGATCCTATAGGATCCTATACGAAAAGATCCTATGAGATATTTGAAGCATAAAATCTGATAGGATTCTCATAGAAATCCTATAGGGTTCGTATAGGATCCTATAGTATTTTTCCTATAGTATTTTTAGTATTTTTAACACGACCAGCCGCGTCTCTTCTTAATAAACGCCAGAGTTTAAAAATATGTTGAGCAATTCTTCTGAGGAAGACAAGAGACAGCTACGTAGGGCATCACTGCGTTTTGTATATATTCCAATATTCCAACATTGCAACAACACTTGCTTATACATAGGGTTGCGCGACTTTAGAAAGACCCTGTATTTCTCCGCATCCATCTTTCACGGCGGAAAATTGAAACCAAAATTTAGCCTTTAACTCATTTCTGGGATGAAGAAATCATAGTTTGTCTTATTGTCCACCCATCTCAGGGCATTATCCCAGTTGTGCACCATCGCCCTACCGTATTGAGATAAATAATAAAAAAAATAAAAATTAAACTCGCATTCTATCATTGCTAGACATCACAACTCTCTGGAGTTATTAGATGGGTCCCATTCGCCCTGGCTTACCTCAGATTCACATCTCCACACGAGGGA
This sequence comes from Darwinula stevensoni, assembly GCA_905338385.1. Lineage (NCBI taxonomy): Eukaryota > Metazoa > Arthropoda > Ostracoda > Podocopida > Darwinulidae > Darwinula > Darwinula stevensoni. Next base: position 105,471 of record CAJPEV010000025.1, on the reverse strand, counting down.
AAATTTGCTGAAGCCTTTTCTGAATGGTGTATTACTTTGTAACTTTCTCTGAGATAATCTTTGTGCCCCACAAATCATGAAAATGACTTGACTTTGTTCTCAGATTCAATCTTCCAGTCGGTTCACCGATAGGCTCAGCTTTCAGCGGAATGGGAACGAGTTAACAGTGGTCAACTCAGAAACAGGTAGTGTTGAACGGCACATGTAGGAGGCACTGAAAATTCCCTGAATACAATCACTTTGCACAAATGCATTTAACTGATGAGTTCTATTGACCGATATGAGCAAAACCGAGTGTCAACACCATGGACTGATTTTGAAACCCTCTCGTAGTGTCTAACCTTCCTTAGTGCGGTTGATATAAATTTTAACGCGACAGCGAAACGGATTTGTTTCAAGATCATGCGTCATACAATAATATACAGAACGCATCTGCTTGTGAGCTTTCCAATACGTCATTATGGATATGTAATGTTTAACGCCCTAAACATGAGTCATCATTCAAGTATTTTTTAAAATAGCCTTGAAAGAAAAAACTATTTTTTCAATTATAAATACTGCTTACTTCCGAGCTGTAAGCAACTTAAATGGCTTCAAGGTGCAAAATTCGTGCACACTTGAGGGTTAAAGTTTATCAACACCTACGTGGATTGATTATAATAATATTGATCTCCAGTCATATTTTAAAGATATTTATCCTGACATAAAGCCATTTGGAGCGATTGCAGAGGCCTTTCGCTGCCGCTTCCATCAGAAGGAACACTTCACGAGAAGCACTACTTGTGCTCCCCACGCACGACTTTGATTCTATCCTCTTTTACATTCTTCCATTTTCTCCCTTCCGCTCTTTCATCCTATTATCGATGGAGGACGAGAGAACCATATTAATGGATGTAAAGATGTCTCCACGATGTACTACAAGACCTATTCAATCGATACGATGATGTTGTCAACGTGCAGGAAGCTAAAGGATGAGTCAATGGGAAACAGACTATTTGCAGCCTATACATAAAACGATAATTGTAATGAAGATAAACGAGACCTTGATCTGGCCATGACGTATGGGAAATCCCATGAAAAACGAACCGGAAGGAGATGAATGAACTCGCGGGGCCTGTCTGCTTCTTTTCACCCGTTCTCAAATATCCATACGAGGGAGATGACCTACCGATGATAGTGATCATCCAGACGACCAGGTAAGAGAGTCCGCCGATCCAGAGGATGCAGCATAGGAAGGCGAGAATGTAAAATTTCCTCCAGTTCTTCTTCCTGCAGTCGGGGATGGTGAGAAACATGAGGAAACGGATGGGCCACGTGAGGATCCAGTAGATTCGCCACCCCGTGCTTATGCTGCCCTCTTCCTCTTCTAGACCCGGTGGACACCATCCGTTACAGATCGCGACGGGTTCCGATTTCTCTCCCTCCTCCAAGGAGCTCTCTGTCGAATCACGTCCAGCTTTCACGAATGACGTTAAGAAATACGGCAATGCGATGCGACAGAGGAGTCGGAAACCAGACTGGACAAGAGTGGTGTCCGTTCTCCGTCGCCCTCCGAATCTTGGGTTGCCACTAGCTTCCATCCCCACTCCGAAACCTTCCTCTTGATCCAAAGCTCAATGGATGGATTGAAAACCATTACTGAAGAAAAAGACAGGAAACGGATTGTGACACAATAAATGGAAAATTAATTTTTGAGGAGGATCGGGGAAAGGCTTGCCGATGACGTAGAGGAAGTATGCAAAGAAGAGTATCAGAGCTTCCCACCAGACCACGAGTTCATCATTGATGACGAGAATAAGGATGATGACGGAAACTCCATAGGCCGCACAATCGCGACTGAGGGCCCAGAAATCCACAGGGATCACCTGCATGGACGCATCCGGCAGCCTTTCTTATTATTAATCCCAGGATGAGTTGATATCGCACTGGCGTTGCAATATCCATTAAGTCGATTGCATCCTTCCCTTTGCATGACGAATGTAATTTTTCATGGGTAAATGTTTTCAATTCCAAGGCCTCGTGAAACACTAAGAGAATTAGGTGTATGAGCAGATCGAAGAAAGACGAACCATGCCGGCAAAGAGACCGCACAGAGTGACGACCCCGAGGATGTTGAAGACGGCACTCCCGACGACGGTCCCCAATCCAACGTCCCCTTCCGTCACGAACGTCCCGAGCAGATTGGTGAAAAGCTCGGGAGAAGAGGACCCGGCCGCCATGAAGCTCGCTCCTCCGACGTCCGAGGACAAATCCAGCTCTACCGGTGAGACAGGAACGTCGTTTCAGACGGGGGGGGATCCGCTATCCTATGAGATTGGATTGAATATTACCATCGCAGATGACATCTAGAGACGGGACGAAATATTCGTCGCAGGCGATGGCAATGCCGAGAAATAGGTAGATCCCGATGAGGAAATGGATGATGATCCCCCCGCGACTCCTTTGCGAGGGGCTGAGGAAATCCGGAGGGAATTCCTCGATGGCAGGTGGAGTGCAATTTGAGTTCTGCGACAGCAAATGCCGGCTTCTCACAACCGCCTCCACATCTGAAACTGACAGTTATTTCTACTCGTCGAGAAGAGTCTCGGATTTTATTAAGCAAGGGAGAAATATCCGCGGCGTCGGGTTGTCTCCCTAACGATCAGCCTTTCCGTCTCAGGTGATCAAATCGGAGAGGGTTTACAATTTTGGAGCATTCACTTGTCTCCCTGTTTCCGGTTTCTCGCTCACTCCGTCTCTCTCTCGGCCTGTACGTCGCGCTCTAGTTAGAGGAAACTACGGGATCGAGCCCCTTTCAACGTTCCAAGGTGACAGATTGTCATGAGCAAGTAAAAAGAAAAAATTTGGGTCCCGATCTACATTCCACGGGAGACCCGCCACGTTAGACGTACAGTAAAGTCTGACGACAAGGGGTATTCAACCAGAAGGAACAACCAATCCGATTCTCTCCACATTTTACATGCACACAGAAGTCGATGCGTAATGCATAAATGAGGAAAAATCCCCGACTCGGTCTATCGATCTTCTCTAGGAAAGCCGCATATAACGTCGTGGGATGTTCGCGTCAAGAAAACTGTGGCGCCAATTTACCTGAAACGCATGGTGACAGGACGATTGGCAAGACGAACTTTTTAATTTGTGAAATGCGACGCGAACGATCCCATGGATCTCGGCATGTCGATTGAGGATCATGGGGCGACAAAGAACACTCGAGACGAGCCGAAGGTGAATTGATTCCCGGTGCGGAAATTCAATCAGTCTGAGAAAACATATTGAGTTGGATTTTTTGTGACTTTTTATTGCTTCCGAAACTGTTGGCGGAGGGAAGAACGGTGAAGAGAAAATAACAGGGTACTTTGAAGGTTCTCGAAAATCCCCGAGAACTTCCTCCTCGAGGAAAAGAGCAAATAAACGCACCTCAAGCACCTTTGCCTGTTTACCTTGACGATTGAACCATGCACCGAGTAATAATCAATCCTTTGCTTTGAATATCCCTCATGCCTCGTCTCACTCCACCGCATCTTCGTTAACGCCTGCCAGTGGCCAACCCCCTCAGTTCTCATTAAGAACGCCTTCTTAACGAGCAGCCTTCACGAAGCTGAATAATAAGAATTAGAGAGGTTTTAGTGCGAGATTGCAGTGGATCCCAAATTATGCCTCATCGACAGCATTTCGCAATCTTTCCGCTTAATCAGATTTCCAAGGAGAGAAGAACCATTACATCAACAATCGAATTAGATCTTCCCGGTAAACGCGATTTGCACTTGTCATTTCGTCCACGTCCGGCTCGGTCTCGCAACTCTTGTTTGCTCTCACAAGGAGCCTGGGCGAGGTTGAGGGTTTTCAACGAGACCGGAAAGCGAATTCAATTTGATCTTCTTTTCATCATTAATATAGGCTCAATTTTCACTTAAAGGGGAATGTTGGAATTCCAAGAGAGCATAACCGCAAATGAAGTAAAGATGAAATCCCATATTCGTGAACGTGCCTGAGTCCCTTTTAGAAAGTCATTCCTTCGACTCCCGCTCATTCAGACGATATCGATCCTCGTTGAAATGATCTCCAACTCTTTCCCCTTGCAGTTGCAAGGCTGCCTTATCTTCGGAACGGCTTCACGAAAGTGGTGCAGGTCAAGGTAGAGATCGCTTTCCCACTCCGGAAGCGCACGAACCAGAAGGCTTGGGGTGCACGGAGCGAGCATAGAGTTCCGACATCTTAGCAGCCTCTCTTGTAATAAACTCCAAGAAAAAAAGTTCGGGATATTGGTGTCGCAGGTGGCTGTGGCAGGTCACGTGCATTCTGTTTTGTGATTGTTCTTTTTGTAATCAGTCTTAAATGATTTTTGTTTTTCATTTTTGTAAATAAAGGCAAACATATTCATTCTCAATGTTTGGTCTTTATTTCACTCAGATCATAGAGATTTTATGATATCCCTAACATTATTCTTAGAGTTTATTTATTAAAACCTTTACTCATTTCGGGTGTCCTGTCAATGACCCCTCGACCCGAATAAAGAACGAGCGATTGCAGAGGCGTGAGTCTACGAAAGAGGCCGACTGACAAAACCTGGAGCTGCGATCGATTCCGAAAGCCTGCACCAACACGTAGGCCGTTCGAACGACATCTGTCCTCGACATGCAACTTTTAGGGAGGCCTTCAACGAGATTGGAACGCACAGAAGCGGTGAATACAATGGGCACGTAGGAAGTGTGTCCCAAGAGCGACCCGCCGAGCAAGGAGAAACACCCCCGAGGAAGGTGCCGCAGAAGGAATCTATCTCGGAAGTCATCACGAACGCTGTTCCACATTTTTTTTTCCCTCTTTCATACTACTGCAATCATGGATACTTCTCATGGTCGCCTGCAGGAGGGTCAAATGAAAGGAGTAAATAATGCAAGAGAGAAGAGAGACTGCACGCGTGCCGGAGCTATATGCCCCCCCTGGAGATGAACGTACTTTATCGACTGGTGAAACCGTCAATGGCATTTTCCTCTCTTCAGAGCACTGCATACCATTCGACAAATAATGTGTTCGTGGTTGGTTACGTTACCTCGAGGGTGGTTACGTTTTGCACCGTTTATTTTCAGAGATAATGACTAGTATAGGGAGCGGATTTTCATGCTCTATAAATATGTAAATTATGCTTCTTTCATGCTTTAAAAATGAGGCAATATACGGAATATGCGACGATTTACAAAAAAATGCTCCGGAAATGTTTCAAGGAATGATGGTAAAGTTTTATTTATTCTTTTGGGAACTTTGGATATTGATATTGATTTGGATATTGATTTGGATATCGACATCGTCACAATGACATACCATCATCATTTCAAAATGAATTGAGTCATATTCTGGCAGTTGGATCTAAAATACGCTTTGAATTTGGAAAGAATTGCGCTGAACATGAACATGTGACATAAGGTTACGAGCAAACAAAATTGTGGAACGACATTGGCAGGTGATTTCATTCTTCACGGGTTTGACTCCCTCCCACTAAGAATTTAATTAAAAAACTAAATTGCTCCGAAGTCAGGATCCTTCTGCATCAAGGATTCAAACTTGTCAAAAGCGCTATTTCCAAAAGATCATGGATTTGACTTAGGCAGTTGCATTGATGTAATTCCCCACAGGAGAGGAGCATAAAAATGGTCAAAAGGAAAAAAAAGGAGCATGCTGTAGCAATAAAAACCCTCTCCCTACTAATAACAATGAATCGAGGGGATTTCCAAACCAATCAGAGTTATCACAAGCAGGTTCTCTTCAGATTTGAACAGACTCATCTTCACGGTAGGTGCCCACTATGAACAGGGTCTGGCAAATGTTGAAAACTTAATAAGGCTTGAAATAGCACTTGGTATATAATTTTTGTATGCTTTCTAATCGCGTTTCCTTCTCGTGTGGACAAGCGATGGCCTGAACTCGACAGCCATTATGATTAGGCATAGCTTTGCAATTGAAGTTCACCTCTATTGAGTGACTCATTGAATGCGCCAAGCACATCTGTGACTGTCAACGACAGGTAACCAAGTTTCTCTGCTCTTGCAAGCATTGAATAGCACTCTTCTCCGTTCTAATCAGAGCATGAAACTCACGATTTTAGCATATTTAATGTCTGGATGGTATTGGGACCAAACTAGTAAATTGGCTACAACCAATTTCAGCTAAACTTGGGATTCTTCGTTAACCATGGAGACAGGTTTGTTGAGCTACATCGCACACCAAAAACATAGTCTTATACATACGCTCGCAGTGAAAGGTGAAAGGGCTTCAAATGATACTGAAATGGTGAAAGGCAAGGCAAAGGATGGGCAAACGACGAATCGGGGAGAGAGATAACACGCAATATGCCATGCGGTAAGCTGTAGATTAACGACTGCGTGCAGGTCTCACCTGACACGATTATCGCCCCACGGTGACAATAGCAAGAGTGGAGGACTCACTAGGGGATTCCTCTGCTCCCGAGAAGAACCAATAGGAAAGAAAGACGATGAAGTAGAAGATGCAGGAGCTGGAAACACGGAAAAGAGCGGATCGTCGAGCCACACGCTTCATCCTGAGAACCTTCAGTGCCTCTATACTAAATTGAATCTACCACACGAGACCTTATCTTCTGATAACGACCTCGTTCCCCTCCTCCTCTCATCAACAGAAGCGCAGACAACGCAAATACCACGAAATCCCAGAAAATTGACCTTTGAGCTTGTGGACCGGAAATAGCGACGGAATGCACAGGGTACACTTTATGTGCTGCTCGTTTACTTTGGAAGGAACCAGTCGGTTTTCTCTCAATGCTGATTCATACCTTTTATAAGGAGTGAAGAAGGAGAGAGAACTGGAGAACATTATCTCCGTCAGGCTCTTTGATGGGCTCAGGGATGTCAAATGGGCATATTCTGTCTGCTACTAATGATTTTCTTGGCAAAAATCCACCCCACTATCATCATCATTATCGTTGACTTTAATGTAAGAACTCGCTCTCTCGACTCGAATACTATTTTCCCGCCATATCAGGGGTCGCAATCGATTGTCATATCATGTGGCATCGCCTATCAACTACTGATACACGTATTCCCTTTTCACGTTTCCTTTTATCTTCAACTTGTCATTTAGTCACGTGACAGTGATAGGTTCAATTTTGAGATAAAAATTAATAAAACTGAATTGCCAGCATGATGCACTCTCTTTCCACTTCTGACAACCCTGCGTTTTCCTGGAGTTCTGACATGGGTGTCATCTTAATGCTCCTCTTTTTGAAAAGAAGACCTGTCAAAAATGGACCTAACTAGGTCAGGATCTTGAAAGCCTCAGGGAATAGCTTTCAAGGCTGACTTTTTCTTCATAGGATGAACGGAGCATATTGATTACTAGCGATTAATAGATTATTACAAACTCATTAGTAATCTATAGGGTATGACAAAAAAGACCAACGACTTTCAACCTATCTTTCTCAGATCATGACAGAGCTACAGAGTGTCCATAAAGTGACTACCTATGGACAGCTTTTTAATACTGAATCTGGGGGGACTCACTTTTTTATTTTTGCAGGCTGTTTAACAATAGACCTCGGAATGGTGTCCTATGCTCCTACACTCTAGTGTGACTGAGAATTCATTTTACAAACCGTTGTTTCAATTACAGGTTTAAACATTTGTAGAGTAGCACTCCGAATCGTCAGCTAGGGCAAATGGTCTCCACGATCTCCCCTTGTGATTTTTTTCCCCTGGGGCTACTTACAAGGCATTGCTTACAAGGATAATCCCACAGATCTGAACAAGTAGAAAGAAAATATCTCTCTCGCCACGAGTCCCGAAAACTGACGGAGTTCTCACGGATGTTGCCGACAATGCAATCGCCAGGGCTCAGAAATATCTGGAAATCGGCGACCGATACATTAAGCCAATTTGTCGAGTAGATTACTAATTTTTATGATTTTGAATTTCCAAAATGCTCTATTATTCAATCAATACCGTGACAACTGCAAGAAGTTGCTGCAATAAGGTCGAACGGCAAAATTTTCCTCGAATTGATGTCTGAATTTATTTCCCATTTAAATGAATAAAAAAATTATGAATCACCAGATGAGGGAAATGAATTCTCAGCCGCGCCAAAGTGGAAGGAGGAAAGATCTGGCACTATTCCGAGGTCGGTACGTTGTCAGTCTACAAAAGCCTAAAAAATTGAAATGAATTGAAAGAATTGAAACTTAAGGGTCTATAATAAAAGAGTCTTCCATAGGTAGTCACTTTATGGACACCCTGTATTTTCGCCAAACGTTCAATTAGCATATATGAGTATTTTTTCAACTGAAACGTAAAATTTCACATGTGTTGCGTCAAAGCAATACTATCAGCAATTATTGAAAATAAGCTAGACATTGAGAATGGACAAGCGCTCCTAGTGATACTGGAGTGGAAGGTACACCCCCGCGCTGTCCTTCCTGGTCATCGAGACCGTGTCCAGCTCCTCTTCCGTTTACATTCATTCATTGGGCTGGTTGTTTCTTGCAGATGGTTTTCATGAGATTATTCCACATGAATAGTAGTTGCATCAATGAATTTCAATTTCGAGCATTTTTCAAAGTTCATTCGGAATTTCCATTGTTTTTATTATTAAGGAACTGTCCATTCTAAATATTAGACTTGTCATAAACACAATATCATTTATAACTTTAATCTGAATTAATGGATTTTTGCAGCCTTGTTGACTTTCAAATAAATGAAAGCATGCTACATCATCAGCAAATTTGGCGAGATATGACTTAAGCAATCATGCGATACATTCAAATGTGTTGGTCTGTTTTGTCATACCCTGCAGACTCAGGCTGACGTAAGAACAAGCGAAATTCCAAAAGAAAGCTGAGAGCACTCTCTGGATTAATATTAATAGATTTATCTGTTGTCATTGGGAACAAGCTTCAGAGAACCATCTGAAAGAAACAATCAGCCTAATGAATGAATTTAAATGGAAGAGGAGTTGGACGTGGTCTCGATGACCAGGAGGCACAGCGCAGGGGTTTACCCTCCAATCCACTGCCATTAGGAGCGCTTGTCCATTCTCAATGTCTAGCTTTTTTCAATAATTGCTGGCAGTATTGCTTCGGCTCAACGCATTCGGATGACAATTGTGAATCAGTGGGAAACATACTCATATGTGTAAATTGAAAGTTTCAGGAAAATATCTCTAGTGTGAGCGGAGATATTATAGTAAAAAGTCGTTGGTCATTTTTTTGCCATACCCTGTAAATAGGTTTCCGTGAAGTAATGTGAAAACCAATTTACAATTACTTCCCCCTTTTTTCAACCCCCTCCCCCTCACCCTTACCTACGGGACTCTAACGTCAGGCCTAGACCTAACCAACAGGCTGCCTTCAGGTTACGCCAAGGCCTGCCTGAGTTTCGGAAGAAACTCAATTCTCGACTTATAATTAGCCCTATAAGGGTGAATCCGTGGTCTTCGAAACATCTCCTTGAGGACGAGTAACGTTAGGCCAATCGCAGGCCTATTCATACTTTCATGTACCATTTCAGAGGGCATGTAACGTTAGACCGATTTGTGGCCTGTTTCGCGTTTCATGAACCATTTCGGTGGGACGTGAAACTTTACGCCTATCTGGAGTTCCTCGAACCATCTCGAATAGGTCTGAGGAGGGAATGCCTCCAGGAAGCATAAATACATAGTGTGCATAAATACTATTAGCATAAATACTATTAATTCAAGGACGTCCGGATAATACATTCCCATATCCCACTACATAGGTCAATCACTGCTAACCATCGCTTCATTCTCAGCTCATCTCATGAACTTAGCGCAAAAATGTATCATCATAAAAAAAACAAGATCCAGACGCCGATACGAAGGTCTTGAATCTGGCATAATTTTGGCACGACATCCGGCAACACTGGGAGACGGGACTGGAGCCAGCACTCTTAAGCTTAAATGAACGACAGCTAATTTCACTTTTTATGAGAAAATGGTGCATCGCAAACGACATAAATGGCACTTTTCGTCATCTATGAGTCAATATCTTTCTTATGGTTGGTCTTTTTCCTCCAAAACCCCAGGAATGGCTACCCAAGGGGGAGAAGAAAAAAAAAAAAACGGAATGAAATTCACATATTCCAAAAGCGAGATTCAGTGTTCTCCACAACCCCTGGGAGATGGAGCTTCAAATTTGCTGGAGTGATTCTGTGTTGAGAGAGGAAGAAAAAAGCCCAATTTCGTTCCTGTTGATGCTCTCAGAGAGGAATATGAGGAGTTTGACATTTGTTACGGGAAGGGGTTGAAGAATGGTAATAGGCGCTACCACGCCTATTGATATCTCTCGGTTTCGCTGATGTGAAACATTTTCTTGAAAAACGTCCCTCCGAAAAGATGTGTCCCCGGGGGCATGTTCTTCCAAAGTCGGATTTTTTCCCTGAGGTCTATAACCTAACAGTTATTTGTGATTGGTTCACGTTTACATTTCTGCCCGATTCGCTGGAGCAAAAAAAAAAAAAAAAAATTCTCGGAAAAAGTTTCCCCCACAAGTATGCTGCCCCAAGGGCTGCATATGGAAAGTATTACGATTTTTCTTGAAGTCAGCGCCTGAACAGGTACGTTCATCCCAAGTTTCAACTTTATATGTCTCTCCGTTTTTGTTGAAGCGAAAAAAATTTATTTAAAAAATGCTCCTCCAAAAATTGTACCCCCAGGGTATGTACCCTGAATGTCATATTTCTCTGAACTCAGCATTCCAATAGCTACTTGCGTACCATGTTTCAGGTTTCTACCATAGCTAGAACATGAGTAGAATTAGCGTCAGTCAGTCTCTCATGATCGTCTTTAAGTATTAGAATTGAAAGACAGGTTGCGTAGATGAAAGACGAGAAGCGACAAGTGAATTTAGGAATCTTGTGTTGGAGACGACTCGTGAGTCCTCCAAGTCTTCTTTCCCAAAGATCATCGTCGGAGGGGCCTATGATAGGGTTGTTTATGTGTGTGTGAACACAAATTTTCAAGGAATTCGAAACTTGAAGAAGGAGATGTTTTGGACAGTTGATGTGCAAGCAGAAGTCACCCGTTAGTGTCGCCAACAGCCGAAGGAATTTGTCCTTTCTGCACTATTGAAAAGAAGAGAGCGTTAACTCCAGTCTTTTTCTTCTTTTTTTTTTAATCCTTTGTTGACCCCTTTATTTGTTTGGGAGGAGCAAAAAGAAGTAAAGATCAGAGTGATCTACCTCTCTTTTCACTTTCATCGGAGTAAAGAAGAAGGGGAACTGGAGTCAGCATTCACTTTTTCTGAGTGAGGCTTCCAGCAGCGAATTTACGCGTGGATAAAATGTGGCGCTGTTGGCAGGGAAAGGGCACATGTGTAATAGAAAACAATGTCTCTGCCTCGTAATTTTCTGCAGTAAATATTTCCTAACCGTAATGGAAACCCTTGTATTATGGAGTGGGTGTAGGAGCTTCTTTCAGTGCAAGAAGTATACCTGTATATTTGCACACGGGAGCTATGGAACATCAATCGTCGAGGCACGAGTATCGAATGCACATACGCAAAACCGCCGTGACCCAGTAACGGAGTAACATGCTGCGGAATTTTGAGACGTTCTGAGCTGTAGGAAGGTGTGAGTGGGAGGAACGAGGGCGCATGTCACCGAGGGAATGAAACTCTATTCACTCCGTCCGCATCCACATTCACCACCCACAGTCTGCTTCTCTGCATCCCTCGTCGAATCGTGAGTCCTAATCCTCTCTTACGGACGGGCTAGTAGTCCATTCTCTGACGATCTCTCAGTTCTTTTTGGCGGGAGGCCAGTTCCGATCGAGTATCTCTGACGTTCGACATCTCTGCGAAAATATGCAAACAAACGCAAAATTAGCATAGGGGAACAGGAGCCTTGGCTCCCTACCGCTTTCTCACTCAGGGTCAATGATCTGTTGATGAAAATCCTTTCTCTCGAGAAGCACCGAGCTCGGCATCTTCTTCTTGGATCCAATTCCCCTCATGATCCTCTTATTCGTCGACTAACATCTGTAAATGATATAAAAGGTCTTTCATAATAGGAAATCGAACACAAGCGTAACTTGGGACTATCTTAACACTTAGCATACCGCTCACGGAGATCTCCATTTTTTTAGTCCTTTTGCCTAGCCTATGGTCGAAAGAGACATAGCCTTGTAGGCATCGAGCTTAAGGCTAAGGTAACTGAGGCTTAGGTCAGAGCGGCGGATCAACAGGGTAAAATGTCCGGTGCGCAATGTGTTAAGGGGATTTCGCAAAATGCCCCATCTAGTGGTGTCTGGTGAAAGGAAATTAAAGTCTCCAGCAACAGTGGCAATATGTGCTCTGAGTATTGCGTATGTGTGCATTAGAATCCTATTGAATTTTTTTCCCTCATATTATTTAATCAAAAGTGAGGACAGCGATTGAGCACTCTCGCAACCGCCTATATTTCCTCTGATCAATAAAGAAATCTATACTAACCTTAAGCACAACTTCTTTAACATCTAACTTCCTTGCACTTTGGACTCAAGCCAGAAAATAGACAGCTAGTTCTCTCTTGAATCCCTTAGAGATCCGAGTTACATGAGACGATAGCAACCTCTACCTACACTAACTTGCCTCTACCTACCCTAGTCTGTCTCCATTCGTCTGCCTCTGATCTCATGAAACTCATGAATTTTGCCTTTCTTTCTCCTCGGGGATTTCCTCCAGTGTTTAACTCGAAGTCATCAATGTTACATCTTTAACCCTTCAGGGATTACAAATATAGTCGCTGAGCCCCAGAAAACCCTTGGGCCTTCGTAGACTAATAGGCAATTACTTTCAAGGGTAGAAAACATTTTTATTATGAGAGAGTATCGGAAGAAAGAGCGAGTACAATCAATATCCAGAAAATCGGAGAGCAAACCATGGTTTCAGTGCCTAAATGATACCGTTTCTTCCACTTGCCTGCCATTTTCTGGACTGCAAGGCGGAGATGTTTCCAAATTGCTGTCCGGTGTAACACATTTATGAACTATGGTATATATTTTCCCTCCCCTTCAAAAAAATTCAAATGTGAGGCATCGAAAGCGATGGAAGGAGCTGACTCCCAAGCATGTGCTGTTTTTCTCACTGAAACCGAGCACTTTCAGCGAAATGAACTAACTACATGTCATACACATGCACAAATTACGTACTTGAAGCAATTAATAATAGGTGAATCAATAGTAGATAAATTGTAGGTATAATATTACAAAATGTATCTATCTGGCACACATATCAATAATAAAAATAGACTCATTGAGCCCATATACACCTGAAACGCCATGGCAGTCGGATTCCCCACATTAACTAATATTGAGTGAGCGTGCCTTCAGGAAGGACACCCGGGTTTCCTTCCTGGCAGAGTCGTAAGCTTCGTTTCTTCTCTTGCTAATTGATATTCGGTGATCGATGGTCTCTCGATAAGCCTCATCACATGGGCCTCTGCTGCTAAAAGGCCTTTGACTTCTCTTTTGCGAAAGGAAAAACCAGCTGACCAGTGTTTCGTCTGCTCGTTGGGTCGGACGCGACAGCATGCCGCATCTGAAATTATTTATTCTCTTTCGGAGTGTCATTCGTCAGAGAAGGAGCAACGAGAAGGATTGACCACGTGTATGTGTTCCGTGCATCATCTGACACAACCCCATCTGAAATTCCTTCGGTGATTGTTTCGGTGATTGCTGAAATGTGTGAAATGAAAAGAACTGTTGGCTTCGAGTGCCGATCCGAAATTCCCAGTCGGCCGATGAATCCTCAGAAGAACTACTTTCCAAATACCAGTTATGCGAGTCGATATGACGTATTATGAATCCTCATGTGTCATCTTGGGTCTCCCGCGAAGGAAAGCGTCGAGTGTGCGAAAGTGACCTTGAATTAGAAAGGCATGAAAATGACAAGAAGCGAGATACACACCCGAAAACGTTCACAGATCCTCACCACAGCCACAGCAAGCCTTCTCACCCATAAAATCGAGTCAGCTCCAGGAGAACTTAATCGTGGAGAACTTTCCAAAGGCCCCTCGTAAGTTCTGTTCCTTACGAAAAGAGATAACGAGTCTCGGTGACGAAGGGCAATCTAAATCACGATCCTCTGCGCCGAGCATCACTTTCAATACCTTTAGCCGCTTCCAGACGAACCGGTCTGCCGTAAAAAAGGGGTATCGAACAGGCTTGCGATGGGAGAAAAAGAAAGAGAACGCTCCACGCCCAAGTGTCTGGCAGGGCTGCCAGATTGTCCAACAAATAAACGACAACTTTTGCATTAAAAAGTCATAAATTCGAGGAGAAATCCCCCAATGCAATATGTGTGAGAAGAAGAAAGAGACCTCTGACCTTCGAGACGAAGGTTACTCTGAACTGGAATCTAGCTGCGTGCACGAACATGCCTGACAACGGGGCCTCTCGTTTTGACTACACCTGCCACTTTATCTCCTGAATCACCGGAACTTTAGAAATAATCGCCGATCGGCACGATTCTTATCTCGTCGCCGTGATCTACCCGGAAAATTCCGAAAATTGGCGATACATTGCCACATCTGGCAGCCCTGAAGTCGATTAAGAACACTTAGAAGGGAACCAGAAGGCGGGGCAGTTATATTCCACGCAATGTTGACCGATTGATCCTCGCCATACTTGGCCGATTGATCCTCGCTACCTTTCCCCTCGACGAAGATTGAAGAGGGAAGGGAAGGAATTCTCTAATCCTTTCAGGCCAGGAATGGATTATTCAACCTAACCGGATAGTCTCCGTGGCTGAGGGGCTTTTCCTTGAAAGGAGTAGAGTGCATTTTCAGTGCAATACATCACCTCTCAAAAGTTCTTTCACGATTTTTCAGAATACTTTTCCCGAGAAACAACATAACGAAATTCCAGGGCGAATTTGACATCTAATGAAAGTTCAGACATTCTTGTAAACAAATTCTTAACGTATTCTTCGTTCAGGTCCGATAAATTTACGACATTCTTGTAGATGTTTTAAGTTTTCCTGCACGGGATTACTGCATGAAAAGAATAATAATATAATTAATATCTATACCGTGTTCCACCTCTAAAAGTGAATTACTGAAATAGCCATACGCGTTTTCCGTTTCCTCGCGAAACAATTTCATGGGATGGCCCACCGTTTATACATAAGGTAGGGCTAGTAAAATATAGACAGCAATTGAGTCCCGAATTTAACAACGCATGCAAAGGAGTAGTGACTGGCCTGCAACGCCATTTCCGTCGGTAGACGGAAAAAATTCCGAGAAGGCTCAAATGTTTCGGTTTCCCTGAGATCGCAATAAATTAATTTCCATCGCCATAAAGTCCCCCGATGCACCGATGCACATTTGCCAACGTTGCCGTAACCGCTGTACGCATTGTTCCAGGCCTTTCTTTGTGATCTGTACTGTCGTGACTATCTTAACATTAGTACCCTACCGGGTGGCAAATATGTATTCCATCCCGATCATTTTATATCTGTCGTTAACTCAGGGCTTAAATTGTTGCGTACGTTTCCTCATCACTGACCGGACGTTGCGGTAAAGGCAGCCATCTTGGAAAAAATTCCGAGAAGGCTCAAATGTTTCGGTTCCCCTGAGAACGCACCGAAGTGACGTCACGTGGGATACCGATCCCCGCGAAAAGATGCTTCACGTTGTGGTACTGCATCGGTTGTCGCGAAGAAAAAGCTTAATGTTTCAAACCAGTGAATTTCAGTTTCTTAATGGCATTGGTTTGTGCAAGTGAATGCGTTTCACCCATGCCCAAACTTCTGGATCTTGAGCGAATATTCCATATGAAAATTCTAAAAACAAAAATTATTGAAGTGAGGCTGAGCTTTTAATTTGATGTCAGATTTGCCCAGGAAATCCAAGGCAAACTCGGTACTATTTTCAGGACACTTTTCCCGAGCTATAAATAGGCCGGGAAAAAAGTGTCCTGAAGTGGTGCATGGCTTTTAAGAGGTCGTAAGAGAGTGAAACGAGACAAGAAGTTTCCCTCTTTTTTTTTCTTCTTTGTAATCTTAATGGTCGCAATAAATTAATTTCCATCGCCATAAAGTCCCCCGATGCACCGATGCACATTTGCCAACGTTGCCGTAACCGCTGTACGCATTGTTCCAGGCCTTTCTTTGTGATCTGTACTGTCGTGACTATCTTAACATTTTCCTTGCTGGCGAACTGACGACTCCTCGTTTTTTTTTCATCGAGGAGGAAACAGGAGGAAGTCACGCGGCGGTAGTTGAAGGAATTCGGGTGTATGTGGGCACCATCGTAAAGGATTGCTTGGTCGAAAAATCCTGGAGCGAGGATTGTTGCGATGCATTGTCGTGGTGGAACCCCCAATCGATCGTTTTCCATTGTGCTTGTCGTCGTAAGCGAATGCCGGCACAAGGGCGTTTTTTTCATCTCCAAATATCATTAGCCATTATCTTTCTCACCCTTGGGTACGAATTCATCATGATCAATGCCTTCTCGAAGTCAATGAGCACGACTTCGTCGTATCGCCTGTCCGTGTCGTACTTGATGGGTCCCGATGATGAATGGAATGTCCGCGTGGATGTTTAGCACTTCGTTTGATGATTAAAGGAGATGATTAAACGTAGATAAATCTACGTTTCATCGTCGGATGTCATCTCGTTCGCGAAAGTGACTTGGACTTGGGAAAGGGACTTGGAGCCAGGAGCGGATACAGATATTTTTCATTCCTAAGTTCCTACCCCCCCCCCCCCCCCCCCCCCCCCCCCCCCCCCCCCCCCCCCCCCCCCCTCC
>CAJPEV010000025.1:25731-88577 GCA_905338385.1 Darwinula stevensoni | reverse complement strand
CCGGGCCATAGGGGGGGCGGC
Source organism: Darwinula stevensoni (assembly GCA_905338385.1). Classification (NCBI taxonomy): domain Eukaryota; kingdom Metazoa; phylum Arthropoda; class Ostracoda; order Podocopida; family Darwinulidae; genus Darwinula; species Darwinula stevensoni. The sequence goes on along the minus strand of CAJPEV010000025.1, from coordinate 88,556 downwards.
CCCCCCCCCCCCCCCCCCTGTATCCGCCACTGCTTGGAGCTTGCACGTTAATTACACCCTGTCGAGTTCTATCACGGGGTATCGCTCACACACTCGTCACTCATCCATGCAATGAGCGTTTATGGGTAATCCAAGTGCTGCAAGATAATCCACCAAACAACTTCCAAATGCTTGTTCGTGAGGATATAATGGCTGTCTCATAAAATAAAAAAGTTTGGAAATTTTACCCTTATTTTAGTATTGGAAATTCCTCCGCTTCTTCTGCGGAGTCCATCAGTCATGGAGATCGGCAATTTAGCTTAACAATCCATTCCAGGCCGGGAAATATTAAGTCGGCGTTCCTCTTTCCTTCTCCCGAACGGAAGATTCCTTATGAGTTGGAGATCCTCATTCGCTGTAGACGATATTCTGAGCCCTAATTATGAGCTATATTTCCCCCGCACGCCAATTTCTATCGGTGAGAAAGAAGAAAGGACTTACGAGTCGGTATATATCCCTATCCACCCAGTGATCTACCTCCATTCCTCCAATTTCTAGGTCGATATGTCTAAGAGAAAAAAAGAGTCAGGTTCTCGGGGCGAAGGGCACGGGGAATATTTCTTTTCCTCTCCCCCGGAATCCCCCACAAAAAAATGGCGAGAGGAGGAAGAGAGCAAAATCGTGCCAAGCAAGTGTCGCCAGTCTGGGGGGAAAAATAGCCGAGAATATACTTCTTTTCCTCCGTCGCACACCTCCGGAGAATCGAGTCTCGCTCGCAGTTGTGCATTGGGAGTGGAAGGACTCGCAAATGCATCTCGTTATTCTTATTACCTTGTGTACAGGTGCGTATGCTCATTGCCAGGAACTCTTCCATCTCGATGGAGATCCCAAACTCTCGAAAGCGATGGTCGATCAAGTTTTTCTTTCCTTTCTCTTCCATTTCCACTATTTCCTTCATTTTTATTCTCCGCGGCATTTCCCCTTCTAGCGAGAAAATCCTTAACGAATCAGCAATTCTCTCCTGACAAATAAGTCCTCTATTCCGAGAAATCTTCTATTAAAAGAGAGCTCCTTGAAACTTCTAATGAAATATTCGCCGAGCAATGGAAGATAAACAGACAAGGTGAGAGGAAAGTAGAAATATACCAGGGTCTCAGATGCTTCATATGCGTGGAGTGCTGTATTTAAAATTCATGGCCATCCGATTTTCACCGAGCCTTTGGCGACGTCACTCGCGACACCACTGCCAGGCAATATGCAGAACGGAAATATCCGCGTTTCATTTCCTGATAGACGGAGTTCAAAGGACGGATCACGAGAAATACATGCGAAGGGGACTCCTCATGAGGGAATCAGCATACGGTCGGAACTAGATTCCGGCATTCGTTCGGCGAGGAAGCATGAAATTAAGTCATGAAATGAGGAGAGAGGAATTTTCATGATGTCATCCCTGCCTCTCAAAGGCTTTCTCTCTCAGGAAAGGATTTATATTTCCAAGAGGTGTTCCAAACGTAACCAGACTTTTTTTTCCTCCTACCCTTTTCATTCTAAATATGCATCTGGTGCAGACATTCTTTCATTTCTATTTTCGCGAAAGTATTAATAAAATCAACGTGCGATGAGATCGGGTACTGCAGTACCTGTACGTTTACAACGACACCAGTGGCGACGTTAGAGGAACAGCATTGCGGCAGAATAAATCTTCTTGAAGAAGGGGAAGGAGCCGATAAAGGGTGACACGCACCAAATGAGGCTTCGGATTAGTTTAAAGACGAGATAAAAAGTGACATGCACCACATCGGTTTAGGAGCTAATCTTGCCTAGTTCCAAGCAAACATGTTTAAGAATGATTCGAACTCGTCCTTGATCTGATTTATGCCACACACAAAATGCAATTTCATCCTCTCTTGAACTAATCTTCAAGCAGCTTTATCTCCCTAAACGGATTCTCGGCATGCTGTTTTGTCGTAATGGGCCTCAGTATTCTTGCCTCTCATCATCTAGCAACAGTGGGAATGGAAACTAAAGAAAAGATAGAAGTTGTTTACTTGATACTGAACTAACCTGCTAAGGTTAGTTCAGAGATCGGCTCAATCCTATCGAATAACTCAATGGAGACGAATTCCGAAACAGGTTTCGTCTTTCCAAGGACATCGCCTCCGACTAGGTGCGGAAAATGGAGCGGCAGCTGGTACATAATACTCATCATTCCCTTTCCAGATGCAAATTCCACACTGGCTTTAAGCGTGTTTAACCCTTTCGCTCCCAAGCAGAATTGTATGCCAATAGGAAGAGTCGATTTATCGGCACCTTGGGATTCGTGCACGTGCTCATGAAAACTAATCGGTGAAAAAAAAAAACTGATTTTCAGCAGTGCACGTCAAAGCTAAAAACATTCACGTTTTAGTAATGTGTTTATCCTGTCTTTAAACTAATCCGATGCCGCAGTTGGTGCATGACACCCAAACACACTTATATTTTATCTTCTAAACCGATGTAGTGAATGTCAACTATAGTATTTTAACTTTTGAAAATAGAGTATGGCATTATGTGCACGTACAGAGCATAGGTTCATATATGGATCTGTTGGCATAGGAACTGCTACGTCACTACACTGAGGACCAGAATTAATAATTAAACCTTGGGGGAGGGGGGGAATTGCAAAGCGTGACAGGCGCTATGATATTTCACCTGCTATTGAAATTGGCGGTTGTCTTGAAACGTCAGTCAGCACCAAGTCAGGCTCTGACTTGGTGCAACACGAGCTGCAAGAATGTCCAAGTTCATCACAGCTTTACCATGATGAACTTTCCCATTAATGATAATATGGAAGTCTAGGAGGTATGTGCAGGGTGTGACAACATGTGTCGAAGTTTCAGTAGAGAGGGCCAAAGTTGAGAGGGGTTTTTTAACGTATTCGCTGCCAGATGCTCCAGTGGGCACGAGACGAAGTTCAATGTGGAGGCGGTAAAGGGGGTCAAGGGACTCCCCAAGGATGAAAAAGTTCCAGGCTCTGCCATCTCATGAGAAAGCTCTGGCAGCCATTTTCCGGGACAAAAAGGACTCGTACTCGAGTAGGGTAAAAGACCCAGTGATGAGTTAAGGGCGAGTACTCAATGATGGGCCACGTCGCAGAAAAATTCCAAAAACTTGGCATTTGTTCCATGAACACTTCTGAAGTGTGTATGTGCTTGACTGCTGCTAGCCTATGTCACAACAGGGGTAGACGTGTTATGGAAACTTAGCTATTGGAATTATTATGTGCTGTGGCCCATCACTGGGTCTTTTACCCTACTTCCTTGAGCAGAAGACGACGATTGATGCGATTCGGTGCATCGAAACTGTATAGAAGTCACCACAGGTTGGAAGAACCGATCCCCCGGTGTATCGAGTGAGGGTGTCGGTAGCGCCCGGTATACGTCAGTGATCATAACATCCTCTGATAAAATTCCTTTGGACTCCCGTAAATAACACCCGAAGGACCTCGCGGACCACTTGTAAGCATCTCGAGGGCCACTTTTTGCCCGCGGGCCACGGGTTGGGCACCACTGGTATAGAAGTTGAAGGTAGAATCTGAGCGCAAGCTCCTCGGAATGGCTACGGGGGAAGTAAAGTTGCAATGTGACGATCCTCACATCGCATGAGTGACGTGAAAAGCCTGATTTGGCCCCATTGAAGCATTGAAGAAGTGCAGCAAGCTGCTCCGCAGTAGACGAGATAGACATCGATGGGCATCGACAAGTGAGTGTACAGATGGCAGAAATGTATTGCCGCTGGAGATGACTATGAAAATGGCAAAAATACGTGTACCGAATTTCATATGCTCAGGAAAAGAAAGAGATCTGGTTACTTTTGGAACGTCCCTCGTACTTTCCCCCTGCCTGTTACAAATGCACAACGCGATGCCACTCTCATCGAGTGGAAGAATGAGCACAAACAGTTAATTTTTTCAGTAAAGGCACCGAGAAGCAGGAGCCATGACGCACGTAATGACCTGGCATGATGGGGATAGCCTGAAAGCTATTCGAAACCCAGTCATGGATCCCTTCTCTCTACGTCTAGCCTGATAGAGAGGAGTGTCCTGCAACATTTACTCCTCGTCGAAGAGGATGTCATCGACTGTATGGGCTATCGGTGCATGACTCAAGGAAATAGGCTCTTGCATTAGACATTTTGACATGGACATAGTTCCAAAGTCCCCTTTAGGCTTGATAATCCTATCTCGGATCGTCGTTAGACCTTTTCTAATAAACGAGAAGAGTTCACTGAAAGGACGAGGGATCGTTCTGACAGTTTCGATCGCGTATAGGCCTACAGCTTAGGATTATAAGACTCGAGAGAAAGGATGTTTTCTGATCAAATCGCGCGAGAGGAGGTCACAGAGCTCGAGTCAGACGGGGTCAAATCCAATCAAGAAGCCGAGGACGACGATCTCAATATCCGGAGCGTTAAGGCGCTTTCATTCATGGAAGTTGACAGATGAGGCGCGATGGGGTTCATCGAGTCCTGCGAGAATTAATGTTGATTATTTGCTTCCCTTCTCGATCTGTCTTCGCAGATGAGTCATGGATCCATTCTGGATCGCCCTTCTTCTCTCTTTCCTCTGGCATCCCGCCGCTTCAGAAGAGGAACGCTGCCTCACCGCTCTGCAAGGTAAGATATCTCGGTTCTGCGGAAAAAGAGATTAGTAGTATCTTCATTTTTGTGAATCAGAACACTGTTTAAAAATGCACGAACATTTTATAACATTCAGCGGATCTTTTGCTTCAGGAGTAATTTTCATAATCCATTTGAATAGGTTAGAGACGAAAAGAAGTGTTTTAAAACTCCGCGAAATCCAAAATCAAAGTAACGATGATGTTGATATTCGGCCAAAACCTGGTACGACGACATCCGTGATGAGAATTTTTTTTTACCGATACCAAAATATACTATTATCTTAGCACAAATACTTTGTTTCTACAAAGCCAAAACAGTATATGGCAAGGAATGCTTCATTGAACCCAAGTTTACACGCCTAATTGATTTTTTAAGTCAAATTTTCACGACTTAGTTTTAGGGACATATTGAACAAGCAACTGGTGAGAACGATCCTTATTAAAATGCAAATCGGGGCACACAATCTCTTGCCCTCCCACGGACTTTGCCTTAGCCGTTCTATGCTGTGCTGTTATGCGGATCAAATTAGATATTGAACTTTGTATATTTAATGCAAATTGGATTTTTCTTCTTCTTTGCTTTTTATTTTTACCCCCCTCATGTCTTCGAGCCTCAATTGAGGACAGATATATTGCAATTTATTTTATTTTGTTTTGTACTTTTTTTGGTGGGGGGGGGGGGCTTGATTTTCTCTCACCGCCTAGAGGTCTCATGTAAGAACAGCAGCTAATTAAAGCATCTACTCGGGATGGTACTCCCTTCGCGGGACTTACTTGTATCACGGAAAGGGACGTCCCGCGGCGATACTTAATTGGATCACGGGAAGGAACGCTTTTTTTAACCTCAAAGGTCACAGAACGGGACAGGACAGGACAACGAATTTTCAAGAATCAATTACTAGCTTTTTTGTGCGCGAACACGTGCAGAAACAGTTCGATCAGAAATTAGCATCTGAAAAACTGAGAAGTGAAAAACTTGGTAGACGGACCTCATTTTGCAATCCTAGGTCATTCAAGGTCATCGTTTTCGTCCTGTTCAGAGGAAACTGGTTTGCATTCAAGGCCATGTATTTGCTTCCCGAACGACGTATATTCTGAAACTCTTATTTTTAAAAAGCCACACTTGAGAGTTAAATCGTATTCTCAATATGCAATTTAATGCTCGAAATTCAAAAGTTGAAGGACGGGAGATGGAATCTCACAATAAAATACTTGAAGCAGTCTCGGTTTCTGGGAATGCGAGAGGACAAAAACAAAAGATGTGCGATGCAATGCATCTCCTTGGATTTCCAGGAAACGGGATTATAAAAAAAAGGCGCGAGTTTCCTTTTACGCGTAATCTTTCGGATTCATTTGAGAAGCGTATGGGGGTACAAAGGTATCAGTTTCAGATCTGCTAAGTGCACGCGAGATGTGGTATCTCTCACGAGCCAACTTTTCTTGCCCTTGACTCTTCTTTCGCGGATGAACTCTGTATTTCCCTTAATTTCGAAGAACTTCCGTCGGTGTAACCGCGACATACTGTAGTTACGACTCACGTCTTTCTCTGTGCGTTCAGTTTCCCAAGTATATTGCAAAGATGAATCACGTAGACGAGCACTCATTCCGGCAAATTGAAATGCCTCCGAGACCCGAGTGATAAGAGCGCGAGCTCATTGCACGAGGAAAAGATTCCTGTCGTCTCGAGAGTCTCGTTCCCTCGATGGCTCCCGAAATCACGTCTTCCTCACATGTTCTATCTCGAATCGTTGCAGCGAAAGTGAGTCCAAAGCGGCTGTACCATGGAGGTGAAGTGGTGGACCTCACGCTGGAAGTGTCCCATCGGTTGTCTCATCAACTGATCACTCACGTCATCAAGATGGTACTGGAGGAATTTTACGGCTACCACCGAGTGCGAATCGTGGAACAGGAAGACCATTTCCTCCCCGTCAACGTCCTCAAGCGACTCTCGGGCGTCCTCAGATGCACTTCCTCGTGAGTTCATCGCCCTGTCTCCGACGAATGAGAGCATCCTTAGAACGTGTCCCTCGAGGGCCTGAGGCTCTTTGTCGTCTAATGGGAACGAACGCAGACGGGGATGGAAAAAAAAAATAATATAATTTCCCTGCCTCCTTTGATCTCTGATCCCTCGAGGTACCTTTGTGTCATGTATGCGTCCATCGAATCACGACGACTGCCGCCGAGTCAAGAAATGCCACTCGGTGAACCCATGTTTTCGACAGACATTAACAATTTCATTGCTAGGCGTTAAGGGGCAGATTTGCATAGCCTTGACACGTTTCAAAGAAACATTATCACGTATAAAGTTTCGGTGCTAAAAAAGTCCTATATCATGAAATATGCAAAGGAGAAACTCGAAAATTGGAATCAGATTCAGTACTGTTTGAGGACTTGATATCTGGTATTGGATAAATCTAATGGGTGCTAAAGAGACCCACACTCAGTGCACAAATCTGGTTTCACTTCTATTTGCTCTCTGATACGCTTCAGGTTCTCGCAGGGCCTCTATTAATAGGAGAGGCAGGTATGCGAGTTGGAGACTTTTCATCTTTCTATCCAGCTTGAAGGCTGGATCCTTCTCAAGTGCAATCCAACTCGATGATCGGTAAAATCTGTGAACGGCGATTTCAGACTGCGAACGCTAAATAGTTTCCCCCCCCCCCCCCCCCGTGAACTGCAGTGAATGTATTAATGGATCTCTTCACTCTTCGGGCATCTCTGTCCAATAACGGATGCCAAAGAGGGAATCGAACGTTCATCGAGTGGGAAAAATAATTTAGGAGTACTCAACCCGTAGCATTTACGTAGCTACCACGTTCGCGGCGCAGTCCTTTGCGTGCATTGGGCGTAGTATAGTAGTTGCGTTTCTCATTCCCTACGAAATTCTTGGAACTCTGCCCACGGATAACGATCTGGTTACGTAATAGCATCGGAAATGTTTGGCTGTTTTCGAAAGTCGTTCTTTACAGGGGTAATTGGCTGGTCCATCGGTGGGGTGGGGGGCTGGCTTCCGCGGCACTCCAAGGGATAAACCCTTGCACGCAGAACGAAGTACCACAAAATTCGCAACAGATTATACAAAATTCGTTTCAAGTCCCGTATCAATCACGTATACGCAACGGCAGCAGTAACGAGAGGGAAATTCAAAACAAGTATGCGTGTCAATGGCAAGGAGGACATTTCTTTCTCCGACGCATTAACGCGTAGAAAGCGCTTAAGAGAGTTAAAGAAATGAGCTACATCCTTTCTGCATTCCCCTCTTTCCATGGTCCGTCGTCCACCAGTAGGATATACTGTATGATCGATGGCGAGAACCCCAAGAGCCAACGCCACTTCCTCATTCGTACTGTCCGATATGCTTATACTTCATCTCCCCACATGGCTGCAGCGTCGATCGCTCAGCCAAGACGAGCCAGTGAATCCTTCTCACCGTGCCTTCATCCCACGAGCGTTACTTTTTACTTGACGTGACCGATGGCGTGGCTGTGGCAGTTGGCCGAACCCCTGCGGTACGGAAGGTCTGCCGTTCGCCACGCGCATGAGCCTTCGTCTCGTGTAGAATCTTCAATCGAAGAGCGCCTCGATCATCTCGTAAATATATCTTTTCATGCAGTATCGTATTCTCGACGCTAACGAAATACTTCTGCAGAAAAAGAAGGTTCTTCAGCTGAAAGTAATGCAGCGACAAGGTGTGAACCATTCAGGAAACGAAGTGAATTTTTCTTCGACGGTGAAGATCCGCGAATACCTGCCATCAGGTAAATGATTAGACGAGCATTGAAGCAATTTACTTCGAGAAGGAAAGAGAGTTTTCGTAGAAACCCCTCCCATCACGTTATATCCCGGATATCAAGAGGTCCTTTCTCTATCCTGGGAGAAGGAGGGCGATTTCACTGACGGATAATTTTTCTGAGAAGGATAGATTACCACCGTGAGCCGCATGTTGCATGTTGTATCGTCCAGGTGCGTAGCAGTGGCGAAAGTGAACGGATCGCATCCGATCCCGGACACGATGGCGAACCTTGAACTCTGGCTTCCGCCGGGAAGTTCCATGGAAAACTGGGAATTCTATGATTTCTACGATTCCGACTCCATAGCTTTCCTCGGGAATCTCGGACCCGGGGGCAGGTAAAAGACCTCATCGTTCAAATACTCATCTTCCGCCTTATTTTAGAATCGATCCATTAAAAATCCACGACACGAGTGAACCCACTATTTTTGTCTCTCGTGCTGGAATGGATCCTTATCGAGGAAACATAAGAGGTGAAAAAAAGGTACATGGACAACTCTTCCGATGGTTCTAATCAATTCACTTTAATAATTTCCATAGCAACAAGAGCAGCAAATTTTTAATGCGCTATGGCAACATTGCATTTTTTGGCGGAATGGGTAAAGAGTGGAAAAAATGGAAGAAGGGATTTATACGTCTCCCCGAAGCAATTAATAATTTCCCCACAGATTGGGATGGTGGTACCCTTCACACGTGGACACCCTGGGGATGAAGGCCCACTGGGAGATGTTTAAGGTCGCTAACGTCTCTCAAATCTTCCGGCTCTCCGGAGAGGAATATCACATGATGAAGAAGCACATGATCGATCCTCTCACTGGAAAGTAAGTCTACGACAGCGTAAACAAACGCATTTGTTTCTTCTCCTCTTTCTGTCCAACGCCATGAGGATTCCTTCGAGATAAGTGCTAGGGGCAGAATGTTATGATTCTTAAAGGCTGAAGAATATTAACGGAGACTAGGAGATTCGACTCGTGAATCTCGAATGAGTTCCGATAGAAAGCATCGATAAAATTTGTGGATAAATGTCGACGTGCTATGATTTATCTGAAGTCTGAAGGACCTAGTCAGCTTGGCAAGCGAGGAAGGAGTCCTGGTCCTTCTTCCCCCGCCAATTTCCTGTCTATCACGCAGTTTTCGCATCAACTTTCAAATTGAGATGCATGAAATCATTTGTCCGTAAAGCCAATAAATGAAGGAGGACGCGGTCTGCTTACATAAGATGATCGCGGTTAAGCAAATACGGTGGGACGCATTAAAAAAAAACCTCCCACACATACCCAAGGATTTTCATTAGGTATCAGAGAAAACATTCATCTCCCAAGCATTCTCATTTCGTCCTTGGAACAAAAGCAGGCGAGTATGCCGAGTCACTGACTCTTTGGCCCCTTTCCACCTCTCTTCTTATTTAGCGCGTTTCCCTTGGTTTTTCCTCTCCGTTCTTCTCTTGTCATATCATTCACTCCTAGCCTTGACAGGTGCTTGTATACGCAACAAGGACACGAACATACGGTACGTGAATGGATATCTCAAGGGAGATGACAGCACTTGTGCAATAGCATATTGCAGAGAATTCTCCTTTCTCGTTAAGACACCCGACACGTCGTGCTTCATATCGATCCCCAGTAGCGATGATTCCTCATGGGGTTAAGAGTGCTCACTAAACGATCGTCCCTGCTTGCCCCTTCGCATTCACCATGATAAATCAACTTAACGATGCTTCCCCCCAGGTATTACTGCTCGAACGATGACTGCGTAGAAGGGATGAAAACACCCCCGAAATGCAAGGGACAGAGAATAAGACACAGGGCAACGGAAATCAACGGAGTCTGCGGATTCCTCCTCGCCTCGTATCCGGAAGTGGAAGCGTCGATAATGGCGGAAATCGAGGAGATGGAATTGTTCCTCGAAGTTGCTTATTTGGGACCCCACCTCGTTCAATTCGCCGAGCATCTCCTGAAAAGAAACGTTCCATTCTTGTTTCTTCACTATTGGCCCTCAGAGATACTTCTCAGGTGAGACATTCAGATCGTTCACCTTTGTCTGCCGAGGATTTAAATGCCATACTTATCTCTCGTCGCCAAGCACGGCAGTGGGAGGTTTGTCGTGCCGACCACGCCAGATGGCGTGAACGGCAGCGAAAGGGTTAATGAGAATCCGATTAGCTGTTGTGATTTCCTCAAGGGATTTCTCAACACGTTATTTGCCGTATTTCGCACATCTAAATACAGGTATTGCGTGGGAAGACCAGTCAACTTTTTCCATATTTGGAAACTATAACATATACCTATGCTGAACAAATATGGCTCTGCGCAGATCGAGCATGGAATTTTGTTGGAAAAAAAAATGCAGGACCAAATACAGTTCATTCTAGTTAAGAGTACTGTGTACAGTACGTTGAGCATACATAATCCATAGATTGGAGAATGTATATCCTCCTGAGACTCAAGCAGATGGCACCAAATCTATCTAATCGAATTATCTAATTGAATGATCTAGAGAAAATTTCGATAGGATTTGGCCCATTTGCCTCAGGTTCATGCATATATTTATTATACTGTAAGCTGTATATTTCCCTCCTTTGGGATTTTTCTGAGGAAATATGGGCAGTGAGGTAGAGACTTCTATATTAGGAGGCCCTGGAGGATATGGTCTGCATTTTGCGTGGAATGAAAATGTTATTCCCAAGTTCTTTGTTCTCATTGAATAAAATATTTAATCAAGTTGTCAAGTACTCATTTAAAATTTAATCACGGGTGTCTCGAGCACTAAGCGAGATTTCTTAAAGCGTCGCATTCCCTGATTTTGTGGATTGAATTTGAGCCAGTCCATTTTCCCCCCTCTTTTCCTCCTTCAAGCGGGAACTTCAGGATGGTCCTCCTGCCTCCCTGTTTAGAGCATTCGAGTCTGAACCCCAGCTGGAAATGCAATTACGCACTTCGACACTTCGTGAAAGTGGCCTGGAAACCTCTTCTTTCCAAGGCACCCGATGCTTTCGAGGTTAGTGGATTCAAAGCCTACGAGAATGCGTTCCACGCAGTAAATTTCCTAGAAACAAAATAAAACTTTTAGAAACGGAGAAGGAAATCTGAACACCCGCCTAGCAAAATCGGACGACAGGAGACGAGCAATGAAAAATGCATGGGAAGAGTGAAATCGATATGAGTGTGCCACGAAAGGCAGTTCTAACCACGAGAGCATCACGCTAAGCCAGCACGGCAGGCATTCAAGCCATATTGTTAACAATGAGGGAAAATCCCACCGGTCTTTTACGTTCGTTCCCCTCTTCCCATTTATCTTCTTCCTAGGTGATGTCGGATCTATACTTTCATCAGAAAGACTACGAAGATCTACTGGCTTCGTACCATGAAGGGGAAAGAATTAGGGACGTTGCCTGTCGATGGCTTCGAGGTAAGGGGGATTACTTGTGGAAGCATCGGCGAAAAACCAGTCTTTACATCGGAGGCATCTTCCCGCTCCACGGAAGCGTTTACAATGCCGTCGGAGTCGTCCCCGGTCTGTTCTCCTCTCCGTCGAGTCCCATGAGAAAATAAATATAAGAGCGGTTGGATGGCATCTGGATGAATCGTTTCTCGTTCCTCTGCCCGGATCCAGCTGCGATGATGGCGCGAGACGCGGTGAACAAGGACGACAGCATCTTGGAAGACTACGTGCTGGAGGTGCAGTTGATGGACGGGCAATGCAAGCCGGACATGGTCATGATGTCTTTCATCCAGTACATCATACAAGCGGAATTCAAGCAGTTTCTCGGGATTCTCGGTAAAGGCTGAGCTCAGTCCGTAGGGATTTACAGTACAAGGTTATTCGATTGGACGTACAAGGTTTTTTCTCTCCCTTTTTGTTTTTTTCTTCTTGCACAGGACCGGCCTGTTCAAATACGATCGAGCCGATAGCCGGGGTATCCAAGCACTTCAAGACAGTGGTGATTAGTTACAGTGCAGAAGGAGCCGTGTTAACGGACAGGGAAAAGTACCCGTACTTTTTTCGCACCATCGGGGAAAACAGGCAATTCAAGTAAGTGCCCCTTCAACGCATCCTCATATGCTCTCATCCATCACGATTAAGCTTCTATTCCATCTTCATCTTATTTCCTGGGTGTTTGCAATGAGATGAGGGACGAGTTTCTGATGAGATTGTCTGCTCATATGGAAGGTGAAAATCTATAGGCATATGATGCTTTCTGTCTGGGGGTCTACGCACTCCAGGCTCGATCTGTGAAAGGTGTACCAACAGAGTGCTCTCTTTTCGCCCAAGGACATCCAAGCTCTTATAAAGGCTATGATTCGTTCGGGATTAGGTAGCTGAAGGGGAGAAAAAAAACTGTTTCTTTATGAGGCGCCAGGGATGGATATACGATCGGCAGGGCTACCTGCAAGTAAATGATTAGATGAAGTAAAATGATACTTTTGAGACACTTACGCCACTTGATCTCGTCGTAATCACCATCATCGCGGTCTTATCTCGATAGAGCCGTATATCTGCAGCTGCTTCAACAACTGGGATGGAAACGAGTGGCGTCGTTGACCGAAGACGGCGAGAAATATGCAGAATATCTCTCCCAGCTCCAAGATCTTCTCGAGGCCAACAAAATCAGTTTCATCGCGAACAGAAAATTTCCCAGGGTGCGAGAGACCCAGAACATGTCTCAGGTGAGTCCGGGTCACATTGAGGAAATATGAAGAAACGCATCAGACTATACAGATCGGAGTTAAAGGTATTGTTTTTTTTTGTTTTTTTTTTTTGCCCCATTCTCTCTTTGGTCGGCCAGTACCTGGACGAATTCCAGGCGGAGAGGGCTCGGATCATCATCGGGGATTTCTACGACTCGGCAGCTCGGGCAGTCATGTGCGAAGCGTACAAGAAAGGAATGACTGCCAAAAATGGTTATGTGTGGTTCTTACCGAGATGGTTCTCTCGAGATTGGTTCCACGCAAGCCATTACAACCAGATCCTTTCCATAGAAGAAAGGGTCCCCTGCAACACATCCGAAATGATGGAGGTAAGAGGTCAAAGAAAGTCACTTTCAGCCTCTGCAGTGATGCAAATGGCGCAATCTGAAAAACGCGCAATAATTTTTTGATTGAGGCGATAGCGCTGCGGCAGGATGTTGAGTTCCCTTACCCCGTCGGAACAGATCTCTCTTTACACTCATTCCAAAAGATATACGAAAAAGAGACTGCCACACGAGAAAGAAGAAGAAGAGATAAACTACTTAATGAGAGCCATTACATGTGGGACTCATGGGAAGAAAAGAGGGGACGGAGTATGAGGTCCATTCATTTTCTTCGCCTCATATGAGGAAAGAAAGTTGCGACAGGAAAATCGACAGAAAAAACGCGGGAATCAAGGAACTCTCCCCGACTTTGAAAGGATTCTCGCTTCTTCTTATTTTATTGATAGAGGGAAAGAGCAGCTTATTTTAATTATTCCTGCGGTGTTTTGAGTCGAGGAAGCTGAAATCGGATGAATAGAAGGAAGCCTCCTCCTGTTTCCCACTTGCCCGGAGTGCAGCGGGGCTTCGAGGAAAATCCATTAACTAGGCTCAGCATTTTCCTTCCATTTCTTTCCCTCATCTTTTCTTGTTTTCGTCTTTATTCCAGGCCATCAACGGTCACTTCTCGTTGGCCTACGCTTATTTTGCCGAAGAGGATGCCCTGATGCAGGAAAGCATCACCGTCGGGGAATGGAGAAAGCGCTACGAGGCCGAATGCGCAAATTCTCCCAAAATCGTCAGTCCAGACAACGACCTATCGAGAGTAAACGAGAGTGATGCACTAAAATGCATGACGTGCATGCATTCATGTGTCATATAGAAAGGAGGAGGGGTGAGTCTCCCGGAGAATATCCATCCAAGTGATTACGCAGGATTTGCCTACGATGCCGTGTGGACGTTTGCCCTGGCCGCCGACAAGCTCCTGAAAGAAAATCACTCCCATGTCGCGGACTTCCATTCCATCTCGGCAGTCCAGTTAGACCCCCTCTCATCTCTCATCTCTTTTTCTTTTGTCGGCGATGCGAATGAGGGTTTGCGTTCAGGAAAAAAAGGGAATTTGCTAACGTAAATTCAACTCATATCTAAGCTTAGCACCTCGATTCGATCCGGAGAGGTTACTACATGTGAAATTAAAATCAATTTAACATGCGATCGTGCTTTCAGGAGGTTGGTGGAGATCATAAACGAAACGGATTTCCTCGGGGTCAGTGGTCACGTTCAGTTCCGAGGTCCATCGAGACGGCCGATCATCAACGTCCTCCAATGGAGAAACAATGCAAGCGTTGTCGTCGGCACGTTTTTCCCCAACGAAGAAGATGGGGAAGGAAGGTAGTGTCCTGTTCTTGAATCCCTGATAAAAACCCCCTTGATGCTGTAAAAATAACAGAAGGCGGGAAATCTTGTGCTGTAACATAATCTCATTGACGTGATCACATCGTCCGGCTCGACGTTGCGGAATAAGCCTCTCGAATGTGTCTCCTTAAATGAGGTTGGCTTTGTCTTGACTCCTTCCGATCCGTCCGCAAGGCTGGAGTTGAACGAATCGGCGATCGTGTGGCTGACGTCGGACGGAGGAATTCCTGCAGACGGAGGGGGAGAGGAAAAACATTGTGTCTTCCAAGGACTCAGCGAGCTCCTTTCCGTGGATTGCGAATTGGCCATTGTGATCGTCAATTTGGCAGTGTTCACGGCCTTCGCTCTTCTGCTCTCCCTCTGCTTCCTCTACATCAAACGAAGGTTCTTACCTTAATGCAGGAGGGATTAAATATTTAGTAATACCCTCGACGACTTTGAAATTTATGAGAAGGGAATGAATAGGCCCATCAATGATGTGACCTGGGTTATTCATGTTTCTCCTTCATCCTTCGGGAAAAAAAACCAGATACGATGCGAAAGTCCGAGCCACCAAAGAGCACATGAGGGCATTGGGTCTATTGGCCTCCTCCAACATGTTGGCGCTAGACGAATGGGAAATTCCCAAGGAGAATGTGGTCATCAATCGCAAGATAGGGGAGGGGGCCTTTGGCACCGTCTACGGCGGAGAAGCCTCGATCGACGACCGAGGATGGGTAAGTACTGTACAAAGAAGAGCATATGCCAACTTCATACATCCATTCAATAAGGCGACTTTTTTCCTTTTAATCGTTCTTTACCCCTTGCATGATCAAGGTCGCAGTGGCTGTAAAAACGCTGAAAGTAGGTTCCTCGGTAGAAGAAAAACTGGATTTCCTCCGCGAGGCGGAAATGATGAAGAGATTCGACCATCGAAACATCGTGAGACTCCTGGGAGTCTGCACCAGGGCGGAACCCATCTACACCGTCATGGAGTTCATGCTTTACGGTCCGTAGCCTTCCTCTATGCCATGAGTTTTTTCCTCCTCCTTCCCCTCACGCGAATCCCGTCTGTCTGTCGTTTCCAGGGGATCTCAAGACGTATTTGCTGTCTCGGAGGCATCTAGTGCACGAGAAGGATTCCGATGAGGTATCCCCAAGGAGACTGACTTGCATGGCGCTCGACATTGCCAGGGGTCTTGCTTTTCTTGCTCAGCTCAAATACGTCCACAGGTCAGTCGTGAGAGACATAACCCACTACTATTACCTATGCGGCTCTGTGCAATCGAGACTTTTTTTGTAGATGGATAAGAGCCCATCCAATTGCGATATCGTTAGGAAATTTTCGACTTAGAGTTAGATTCAATCACGAGATTCAATCAAGCCAGATGGAGAAAATCGATATGGAAATGTTCCTACTTTCATTGCAGAGACGTGGCTTGCAGAAACTGCCTGGTGAATTCTCATCGACATGCTAAATTAGGCGATTTCGGCATGACCCGTCCCATGTACGAAAAAGATTACTATCGATTCGATCGGAAGGGCCTATTACCAGTTAGATGGATGGCACCCGAGAGCCTCGCCGATGGATTGTTTACTCACATGTCCGACATTTGGAGCTATGGAGTCCTTCTCTACGAAATGCTCACATTCGGCTCCTTCCCCTATCAGGGTCTCTCAAATGCTCAAGTCCTCGAACACATCAAGGCAGGGAATCGACTCGGAATCCCCTCGGGCGTTAGCTTCCAACTGTAAGTCTTTTCTCCTATTTCTGCAATGTCATATACTCTTTCCGACCAAGATAACTCATTCAGGGAATGAAAAGTGCAAGAAGACTCAATAGGTGCATCGAAAGCTCGTCCTAATGAAATCTTGCTTCTACAACCCCCTAATTGCATCATGGAGTCCCATTCTCCAGAAAGACACGACCTTAGTTCCTTCTCATACCTCTTAGAAAGCAGCAGGAAAGAGCAACCGCGCAGGTTCCCACAGATATGTCGACTCAAACGATTCTCCACAGAGCATGCACCTAATTCAACAATTTCCTGCCTTGAGTTAAATATAGCATATTGATATGATGCAATGGAATTCAATAGGGAGAACCTGTTGCGATCTTGTTGGGATCTGACGCCGACCAAGAGGCCGCATGCATCCGAGATAGTGGACTTGTTGAGTAACAATCCCTGTCTCATCACGCCATGCCCCGACATTCCCAGCGCACCTCTCCAATTACAGGTACGTTATGCACCCGCAGACACACCCATTATTCATCTCATGAGAGCTTTCCCTCCACCCCTTGTAGGGTCATCAGGTACAATAGCTCTGGAGGCCTGCATAATCTGGGCGCAATGAGCTCTTAAAAGTGGATAGGAAAAGTGCCCTCATTCCGTGTGACTGATGACAGATGAAGAAGGGCATTTACCTTTGCCTGACTCGATCCCATCATTCCTTCCTACTCTTTCTCAACCCACTTTTTGAATGAGATGTCCCGCAATTCCTCTTATGCAAAAATATGGGCATTGACCCTTTCAGTCCTGGGGGAACAGGTGTCCCACATTTGTTCGGATATTTTGCAGGGCTACATAGGAATGCACGGTCTTGATACCTAGCGGGACATCTGATTCCCTGTAACCTCTTTTGGAATTTGCATTTTTTGTGGTTAATGACGTTTCATTGTAGACGGTTTAATGAGAAAAAATTGCTTTTACAACATTTATATTTTTTAAATTCAGGACTGAAGGGGTTAAACACGACAGGAAGCGCATCACGTGTAAATCCATGTCGGTAGTCTCTATCCCTATCTGTTCGAAGCGAAATTGATTACTCAGTCTCTGGAATACGCATTTGGATATGAGGGGGTATCGATGTGCAGGAGATGACGTTGGTGAGGAAGCCATCCTCGGGAAGGAGGAAGCGTAGCGGCGACCTAGGCCCCAGTGAAGGTTCCTTGTCACCTGGGACATCCTCCGTGGCAATCCCATTGACCTTCCCCACAGCCCTCAGTCTCGAGAGTCACCGAAGGACATTCATCAATGGTTTGTACCTGACCACGGGGAAATTCGAAGACAAAGCCATCGCCACGGATTCCCCTGAAGACGATTACATCAACTGACATGATCCTGCCCTCCCTCTTGTGTAACAGAGAGAGGGCATCGTTTTCAATATTTTCCCTCTTTTTCGATGTCTATTTATATTTTTTAATGACTGAAGAGAAACGATGCATCGAAGGACACATGATTTTTCCTATCTCCTCTTTGTAGAGTTGCTCACACTATATTCAATATTCATTCTTGAATCGTGCCACTGTTCTTCGCGAAGGAAGAAAATTGTTCATGGACGGGTACTGGGATATACGTGTGACTGTCACGTCCGCTCTTTCCATAGGTTATTTTCGGGTTTTAAAAATGGCGTGCTGGTCACGTGAAAGATATAACCTGCATTTGCAGCATTGGAAAGACCGGCACAGGATGATAGTACTCAAGAGGAATCAGATTATTAATTTATTTCTCGCGAGAATGAATGAGATTGTATATTTTCCTTGGATAATAAATGTGAGACCGACGCATTTCACTGCGCTTATCGATGACTGTGCGTGTTTTCTTTTTTTTCTTCGTCTCGTTCTAACCGGCTTAATGGGTTCCCTCGTGCATCCGGGAAACGATAGACGAACCAGCTGACATCATCGAGACATCCGTGAGAGCGTCTGTGTCGGGAGCGATACGAAGCGAGGAACCCCCATCGTCCTTCAAGGGCGAGAAGGAGAAATGAGCGGAGGAGGAAGATCCACTTCCTCCGGGATTCCAGATAATGAGTGGAAATCCCGGTCCCGTTATCCTCCCTCTTCTCCCGCGCATCCGCAGCCAAATGATACGAGACAATGAGCAACAGGAACTGAGGATAAAAACAATAACGAGTCGAAAGACGATGATTATAAAGAGGGCAAAGAGAATTCTTTGCCAATGACTCGTAGGTTCTGAAAGTAAACGACTCCTTGAAGATAAGCAGTTCCAGATCATATATAACGTTCGGTGACAGTGAAGACGAATCGATGCTGTTCCGCTTCGTCTCTGCATCAGTCCATCTTCACGATGAAGATGGAAAAAATTAGGCATTTAAGAAGTTGAATTTAACGTTTTGCTCCTGCGGCCACGCGTCGATCGGGCGCCTGTGACTCTGGAGGGGATTCGAGTCTCTTACGAAACGAATCGCATCACGTTTCCCATATTCACTAAAGGAGCCAAGAACAAAGCGACGAGACACCTCTAGTGGATCGACTCGGCATCTGATTGCGTCCAAATCGAGACATAAAGTCGATGGCGGGTGACACGGCCCCTCCGGCAGAACCGCTTTCTATCTGCAAAACCGGATGAAACGGAGAGCGACTGAAACCCATCGGCACCGTTTTGGCTTGAAAGAGAGTAACGGGGGAAGGAAAAAAAAAGAGGGAATAAGTGAGTCACGGCTGAAAGGAGAAAGTCAATGTTGAGCTTTAGCGGATGCGCAAAGGCCCAAGACTTGCATCTAATTGTTTCCACTCCACTCCTCGGCACCATCGGTCGAGAAATTCGGGAAATAAAGCGGATCTGAAAGAAAGAAATAGCACTCCCGCTAAGGAAAGTGCTATGAGACATTATTTTCCTCGATATTTCTTGCATGATGCGAAAGCTTCATCTCATAGAAGTTGACCAGGGGCGGAGGAATTCTCCTCGCTTTCACCGCTCAGTCCCTTTTCCAACAAAGGCTCGCGGAGTGCATTAACCCTTTCGTGCATTAATTTTTAAAGCAAAACGAAAAAATGTTATTTTTATTTATTTAATATGTTTAAGGTGGTACTCTGCCGTAGTACTCGCATGTTTCACCGTTAGGAGGCAACACTGATTAGATTATGTCCCCTGGAGTGGACTGCATACACCAAAAGTTTCGAGGCATGTGTAACGTGGCTGAAAGACCAAAATCATAGCCGTCCACTTCAGGGGACATCATGCACGAAAGGGTTTAAAATGGTTACACGCCAGGGATTCGTGACGGAAAAAAAGAATTTTCATGTGGTCTCTGGGATCACAGGATAGACGTACCTCGAAACCGGCTTCAAACTAATTTCAAATATTCCATCCATGAATCCCATCTCGAGACACGTTAGCTGGAGAGCAGGATCCACCCACACGCGATCAAACATTGGTATCTATGGCAACCGCCACGAATCTAGAATTACTGGTGACTCCAGCACCATGGCAACAGAGAGATGAGAGTTTCCTATGCCGTTAATGAACCTTGAGCACCGGGAGAAATGCCGGTGAATAATGCAAGAAAAGTGTAGGTTATTAAGAGTCATTTGGAAAAAGAGTAAATAAATAAATGCAGTGCTCGTAGAGAGATAATTAAAAAAAAGGATCCGGGATGAATCCTACGCGATTGCACGCGGAGATGCCAAATCGCTGAAAGCTTTCTTTTATTTGCTTCGATCCCGGAAAGTTAAGACCTTGAGCTTTGCGAGAGTTGGGGTTTTGCTCCAGAGGTTTTGCTTTCCTCGCGGTTCTTTCACGTTTTCTCACCAACTATGAAGAAAAAATACTCTTCGTTGTTCGCGTCGAGTTCTGTCCTTCAAACTTCGAGCAGGTATTAAAAAAGGGAGGGAAATAATTCTTTCGAGTTCATATCTCAACTACGAATGACGTTTGAAGGGGATCGAGGGGAATCCAGGGCAGATTTTCCCCGTTTATTTACTAACATCAAGTGGCCCAAAAAAAAAAATGCACCCACATTTCGAATAACTGAGCAATAGAATCATCTGTTTGCATTACCTAACACATTTATCTCTTCGTACACTTTTGGTTCACCGAAGATGCTCAAATTGGCATCCACCAGCATTTAAACATTTAAAAGACAATAAGGACAAAATTGCAACGACTGGAAGAGTGGGTACATTTTTTAAAACCTAATATTAAAGAGAGATATTGGTTATATAGGCAATTATCTGGCTGGGCAGTAAACTGCCCCCAACCAAGGTGCACAGATAGAGTAAAAGGAGTTATTTGCTGCTGAAATTGTCCAAAACTACCCAAGGGCAACAGAAAATGCCCAACCTTCGGACCCAGAAGCACGGAACATAGAGACCCCAAGTCCGACTATTGGAAATAGCTTGCAGCCATGGGGCAAAGCTCAAGAAATTTAACATGAGAAAGGACAGCGAAGGATCCTATCCCAGAAATTCGTCAGCCAGCCTGCGTCTTCAGCGGGTCGAGACCACAAGTCTAACAAACCCTATCCAGAAAGTTTCTGCCGTCAGATGTTACAGCTGCAGACGTAAATAGATATGGTAGTACCTAACACCCCAGAAGCAATCCCGTCCATCTGCCAGTGCCACAATTAAACGATCGATTAGCTCGACCGGCCTCGCGACTGAAATGCGTGGTAGACTCAAGCCTACGAAAGGAATGAAGCGAGAGCATGGCCTTGGAATGACTCAAACCTATGAAGGAAAAAGAAAAAGAGGGCGAAAGGCTGGGCGTGAAAGAAGCCTATCGAAGAAAAAGTGTAGCCTGGGGAAAGGCATTCATGCATCCATGCATTCAGCTAGCTGCGTCCTGCACTGACAGATTGGAACGATGTCCAGATTGCTTCTGCTACCTTGAGCCCTTCACCTCTGTGCACATTGGGCCAGTAGCACCCGACCCAACCCCGACAAACTGGATAAGTGGTGTCATGGATAAAATATAAAAACGGTATGGAAAAGAGCCCAATCGTTGGAACATGTTCCGATGCACCGGGTCTGTGTTGCAGACACGTCCGTGCTGCAAGAGCCGCATATCCGAGCTGCATATTTAAATATATATATAACAGGGTGATCATTAAGTCCCAATCTATTTCATTGAAAAACTCAAAATTTTTACAAAAATGCATTATGTGCACCTCACATAGTAAAAAATGAATTATATTATATGTATATCTCCATCGTATATGATTATATTGAGTCAAGTTTTTCAAAAGGCTCCTAAAAACTTAGTTGCCCCAAAGTCACTGGTTGTAACTGAAACGGTACTTTGAAAGAGATACCAAGAGTTAACAGCTACTAAATAGCTAATGAACGTAATCAAGCTACAAAAAGCTACGAATTCTTGCAGATCTACGTGTCGAGGACGCGTTACGCGCGATCGACGCGATCAGTACGGGTCGAAACACATTAGTACGATGGAAATGCGTGGAACAAGTAAATATCGGGGAGTCACGCGATCTCTGTTCCACCGTGCGTTTTTGCGGTTTGTTGGGCAACAGGACGAAAGGACAAAAGGTCAAATGGCGATCGAGAGAAGCTGCAGCTGCGGCGAATTTCGGTCCGCAATCCGCGAGAATTTAAGAGGGGGACGGAGGAGATAGACCAAAAAATCCCGTTCCCCGTTCGTCGCATTTTCATCGCTCTCGGAGACGAAAGAGTCGACGATTTGCAGAGAGAGAGAGAGTGAGTTGAGGAATTTTCCGTCTGCCTTTGTCCTTTCAAATTCCCAAGGACCCAACGACGAGAGCGATGAAAATGGGAATTCGCGCGAGCGACCGGCGGCAAATTGTTCGCGATCCCGCTCTTTCTCGACGAGAACTCGAGAAGGAGAATTATATTACTCGAGATGATATTCCCAGGAAATATAATACTCAAGATGACATTCTCGGAGAATAATTTTCGACAACTTCAAGGCTTCTGTCTTTCATAGATAGTTCAATCGCACTATTCCCACCGAAAACATTGCATTAAAAGAAAAAAACATGGAAAGGAAAAATCGGTTACGCTCATATTTGGATAGGTGAGACAAATTCCTACCCTACTATTACGCCCCCGCCCCTCCCCCCCCACCCTCCACGTTATATACCAGGTGGCACAAAAAGTCCCGAACTTTACCTGTCTGCAGACGGTGTACCATATGAGTTATCGACAGAAAATTGATAAGCTTTTACATGCAGTGTTTGCAGGTGATGTAAAAAAAAAGTCATTGAAATCGGTAGTAAACTACGTGAGTAACAATTTTTCTCCCGCGCGATATCAAAGAGCGAGCGTGCAAAGAAACGCGCCTGACCTCAAAAAGAAAGAAATGTTTGATGTGTGGATTTTGGGCCTCGGCAGCACGCCGGCAAACGCACTGTCAGTGCGTTTGCATTGCGCACTTGCTCATTTGACAAGTTGTTACGGATGGAGCTCTTACTCGGGTTCAGAGCAGGGAGTTTCAGTGAAAATTTCCTGAAGGTACCTACATATATTGGGTATGGCACGATAAAAATTTCAATACGATGCTTAGCATGGTGTCCCGTCTGCAGACGCACGAAGTTCGGGACTTTTTTTGGGCAACCCGGTATTTCAAGGAAAAGAAAAAATCCAGTCTTTTCCGCCGAACAATAGGCTTACCATGTCCGGTCTGAAAACGTGAATGGACGTTTGCATCCGGCAACTTGAATAAGAAGGTGAGGGGACGGATTTCCAGGGAATCTAAATTTCTATCTTACTCCTACGCCGACTTCTGCGAAAATATTCAAATCAAAATTTTCCTGCAATTTCCTTCTTCTCCATGGGGAAAATCAATAAAAAATGCTTTAAAAAAAAAGTGGGCTCAAAAGACGGTGCATTTCTATTTCTGCCTTTTCCATCCCGTTTTAACCCGGCCATGTTTCTTCTCGTGGAATTTCCTGCGCGATGCAGTCTCCACAGAACCAAGAAATCACAAAACATTTGCGGAAAATTTAGGGATTTCATCCTTTTCGAAGCGAAATCGTGAGCAGAGCCTTTTCCGCGTCCGGATTTCTTTCGTTCCTTCACTGTGGAAACTCTCTTTCGCTTTCAGAAATCGTTGCAGGAATTCATTCGACGCCGTCGTTTTTTTCCCCCCTCGCTTTGGGCTGTACGATCGACCCGGTTTTGCGATCTCGGACGTTTGGCGGCGCTTCCGCTCGTATTAATTCCATTATTCTCTGCTTGCGATGAAATATGATACGTATAATTAGTTATTTCGTGAATTAGGACGCAATGGACGAGGCTCGGGCGCGGGAAAAGTACCCGAAAACAAGATGAACCAATAACATCGAAGTTGAAATCTGCAATTTCCACTCAGTTGCTCAAACTTTTTCGAACTCAACTGCTACTAAGCTATTAGCAGAAATTAGTGACTCTTTTTAGTAGCTACTACTAGCTATTACATTTCTAAAATCAGCAGCGTTTTGAAAACTCGACTCGATGCTTTCGAGGAGTTCCTCCTCCTGAAAAAAGGATAACTAACTTTGATCCAGAATTTGGGTTGTGACTTTAATTGGTGAGACTTAAATTAAAGAAAGAGGTGGTCAGGGAAGCGGGGGAGTGGGGGAGTGGGGGAGTGGGGGAGTGGGGGAGTGGGGGAGTGGGGGAGTGGGAACGTCGACAGAAAAGGCAGACGGTGCTCAGTTTTCTTGCCTTGTGTCTCTTGAGCAGAAAAAAGGAAGAAATCGCGGGAAACCAACTTTAGACATGGAGGAAGAAGGAGGAAGGAGGAAGGACGAAGGACGAAGGAGGAAGGAAGAAGGACGAAGGACGAAGGAAGAAGAAGGAGGTAGGCGAGCGGAAGCCGATCGATGGTGCCACAAACGTTCTTGGCTTGAGGTTGGCACTTGTAACTGCGGGGTGCATTAATGAAAAGCGCATAAAATATTGATGACACCAGCTGTCTATGGTGAGGTGGCAAAATTATTCATCATAGAGGCGGAGAACGAGACCGGCGAACGTGATGCCATTGCGATGGGATTCGAAGCTTCGGCGGCCGTCAGGCTTGCAAACGAAGTTGAAAAAAAAAACCTGTCTGTCTGCAAGCGATTTCTTTTTTATGGTCGAGTGAATGATCCTGCAAGTAATTTTTATAGTTTTTTTTTTTTCCACCAATGGAAGAGGCCCCTGCTGATGGCACGAAGCAAACTCGAACGTCCACGGAGGAATGTTTGCATTCCCTTCTTTTAATACCTGGGAGATACGAGCAACCGAATTAAAGACATCTCCGAGTCGAAGACGGAAAAACGCGGAAGAAGAACCGCGTCGCAGTTGACCCGTGAAAATGCGAAATGGAAATTCGCCCCCGCCCCGCACGACGATCGACAGCGTCGTGAGAAAAAATGAGTCGAGACCGACCCGTCGGAAGCTGCACTTTCGAAAAAAAAATACACGAGGAAAACGAAAGGCGACAGTCAATCTATTCCAGACGCAAAGGCATGTAATGATTCCGAGCAAATAGGTTCCATTTTTTTTAGGGGCGATCGTGAAAATTGTCTTTTTCTACTCCGTTTCAACCCGTTTCACCTTTTCTTTCCTGTGATCCTTAAAAGCAATCAGAATGAGATTGCTTTGTTGGATTTGAATTTCCATCTCGCACATCGCTTTCCCATCTCCACATTGGACTGGGAAACCATTATTTTCTACTCTGTAAGGGGACCCTGAAACACCCGCCCACACCTACCCCCCTCCCCCCCCGCAGCGACGCATTTCATTTTTCTCTGCGCACTTCCCTTCATTATTTCTTTATTCGACTCGGAAGACTCATTTTTAAGTCGGAAGCTCGTCTCCTCGTCGATCGACCGAGCGGACGGAAACGAATTTTCTCGCGTCACGAAAACGTGACGAGGCCTTGTTCCTTCCGGGATCGCATTCGCGTCACGATTTCCAAGGCCGGTCTCGAAATCGTCTCCCGGAATTCGATTTCGGCAGTTTTTCGGCAGTCGACTCCTTCCGCGGTTCGTTTCCGACGTTCGATCGATTCGTCGGCGGATTTTACTCGGCGACGGCAACCGCCTCGCGGAATCGAAACGACCGATTTGGTGAAAGTTTTCCGGTCGTGGCCCGAGAGAAAGCGAAATCGGTCGCGATCCGGATTCGTCAGGACGCAAAAAAAAAAAGCCGGGAAAGAAAGGCCGGATTTCGCTTTCTCGGCCCGAATTATGCTAAACTTCTGCCGGAGATCGATCGCGAATGCCATTCGGGAAATTAAAAAAGCCGCTAAACGCACCTTCAATTCGAGTAGAAAAAAAAATCGAATTACCTCGACACGAGATGCAACGTGTTCCAAATGGGAAAATCGATTTAAGTCGTCTGCTCGCGTTCCCTTTTTCCTTTCCGCGAGTGAATGACTCCAGGGTTTCCGCATGAGAGATTCCAAATCGAGAAGCGATATGGAAAAACAAACCGATTACGCGATATCGAGGAAATGGAGGAAGAATATCCTCGTTTCCGACATGTCTCAAACGAAGACGCGAAAACATATCGGCTTCCACGAATCCTTCTCGTGTTCGCGGGTGGTTGCTCGACGAAATCAGAGGCCACAGAGCAAGCAACCAAGGACCGTCTCGACATTTTCAAGGTCATCCGGGAAGGCAATCGATGACTCGATTCCGTTCCACCTTTCCGGGGAGACTGCCGGTAGAATTGCAGATGGAATCCGTGATTGCGGGTACCGTTTCGTTCGATCACGCGCATCACAAGCAGCGGGCGGAATATTCACCGACGGTAAACACGCCCGCATCGTATCGATCGCGGTGGCTCCGCGTCTCCCGCCGAGTGTCATCGTTCCCCGTGCCGCTAAATGCTAAATGCACCCAGCCGTGCCGGGTGCGTTCGTTACCGGGTCGAACACGCACGCACGCCCGCATGTGCTCGTCCTCGATGTCTCGTGGAAATCCCGGGGATGACGTCATCGCGAATCGGGAGGCACACACCATTCGCAGTCTTCTCGGAATCAGTGAATGGGAAACGGAAGCAAGGAAGGGGAAATTGTCTTCGGGAAATTTCCAGGTCCAAGGCCGGTCTCTTCTTTTTTCCTCCATCATCAATGCAAATATTACGCATCTGTAAAGGCGAGAGCTCTCGTGCTCTCATAGAAGCGCCGAGTGGAAAGACGGAAAAAGGGGCGGATGTGACGTCACGTAGAGAAATCTCTCTCTCTCTCTCACTCTTCCTCTCTCTCTGCCCGCCCTCTATATAAATCCACTGTTTCCCATCCTCGTTCGTCATTCATATTCATGCATTCATATATTCACCTCCTCAGCCTCTGCATGTCTTTGTGTTTGTGCGTGTGTATTTGAGTGGTTAATGGCATTAGTGGCTCCCTACATTCGCCGGTTCCATTTCCATCCCGAATCTAATACCAATTAAGAGGGATTTGTGACTCACAAGGCCCATGCCACTCCGCTTAAGCTATATCTATCTACCTATCTGCCTCAATCGATAATATGCTTTCATCGATTCGATTACGTGCTCTCCATCACCTCCAAAGACTTCAAGCCGACAGGATTTCCCGATATTTCCAGATGAAAAGCTGCGAAGTTGTAAATCGTCTATGCCCCCGTTTCTCTGTCGTAATTTCTTTTGGAATGCAGCCGCTTGAAGTGATTGAAGTGAAGAGTGTTGTGATGAGCACCCATTCCATTAAGTTGCAAACAAATTTAAGCCCTTACCCCTTACCAAATTTAAAAACTAATTACATTAATTCACTAAATTATATAAAATAATAAGATTAAAAGTAAAGTTGTTAAAGTAATGAAGCCCGTTGATAAAAGAAAAAAATATATATATATAATGGGGAGCAGAGAAAATAAGGTTCGTGAAGATGCATTGAAAGGGCTGCAAAGAGAATCCATCATTACTTAGGAGCTCAGCAAAATGCTACTATTGGGAAGTTCCTTAGAATTTTTCCAGACTTCCCTGATCAGAGTTTTATCTCTATGGGTGTTTAGAATGAACATAGAACGGACATGAGACGTAATTCGCGACTCGGAAGTAGGGCAACAACTTAATTGTTTTTTTCGCTCCTGTTCCGAGTGAGCGTCACAAGAGGATTGACGTTGCGCATTAAATAAATATGAGGACGGATCATATGAGACGGCGCGGGGGAATTCCACTTAGACTGGATCAGTGTCATTCGAGGAGTTTATTTACCTCGGTTGAGTCACCATCAAAGCATTCATCTTGAGAGGGGAGTTTGTGTTAACTCGGGTGCTCGGCCTTCAATCGGGACGTCAATATGAGGTTAAACGCATGTTGACGTCTGGAACCAAATCTGGAACCCAACACCTTCGACATCACGGGAAGTTCTTCGTGTAACGACTCTCCATTTTCTCGTTTCTAGATCTAGCCGAGTGAAAGAGGAGAAAAATGTCGAAGTTGGCGCTGTTGTCTCTGTTAGTGGGTATGCTGGCCTTCGTGGCTGCCACATCCCCTCCTGGACCCTGTCAGTTCGTCTCTTCACAGATCTCATTCCATTCTGTCGGAACCCATTTCGACGATGCGTTTTCGTTCGTCTAGCATGCCCACGGAGCTGCAACGTCTGCTGGAGACAGAGGATCGCTCGTCCCCCCGTCTGCGGGACGGACGGGAGGACCACGAGGAGCTTCGACACGGAATGCGACATGATCTGCTTGGGCTGTGACACCGGGGTCGCGTGGAGAGTCATCAGCCGTGGAGGGCCTTGCGATTCCGATGCCGTTCCGTTCAGGAGGAAGCGACAGACCCCGACCAGTCAATTCCCCGGTGAGCCGATGCCGTGCCGATGCGAATGCGACGGGCGATCGCATAGATGAGGTCTGTCGATCGCGTCGTTTCGTTTTCGATGGAAATTTTCAGAGTGCGAGGGAACCTGCCGTTGCAAGCTGAGGAAGATCTTTTTGCCTCCCGTCTGCGCCGTCAACGAGGACACGGGGGAGACCCAGGCATTCCGCAATTCCTGTTTTCTCAATTGTCACAACTGCGAGACCGGAGAAAACTGGGAGCAAACAGACAATGGACGATGCTGAACGAGCGCTGCCAACGGAAAATCGTTCTCGAGCCGACTCTCATTTCTCTTCTAAACTGATCGTGCCTTTTTTTTTTACTAGTCCTGGAAATGCTTGTCTTTTAATTAATAATACCACTCTTCACACTAAGAGCCATGATGTTTTCTTCCCTTCTGGGCGTCGGCAAACAATTCTAACAAAGCAAGATAACAAGAGACAATTTCATCGCAATAGGAGCAGGGTCGTAAAGGCGACAATCGAGGCAAATGAGAATGAGATATCACAGACAGACTTCCGAACGACAGGCATATTACAGACCCATTTTGAATGAGAGGATCACCCTTCCTGCAGTGAGTATACTCATTGGAAGGAAAGGGAGCCTCAAAGTCAACAAGAATAAACACGAAACGCTTGAAAAGGTTATCTGTAAAACCCTTTCCAGAGGTTTCGTACAAATCCGACCATATTCACATATGAGTCAGGTATAAATCTTCAAACGGTTAAATCGCAAATCCTTTCGGCTGAAAGGATTTGCACTAACCTACTTGTGGATCGTTTCGCCTTTCCTGCCTTTTTGACACACCGAAGCCGGAAATTCATATCGACTGCTTCATATCTTGCGCGTGCATGCCGGACAATAATGGTATCAATTTCCGGCGTGGGATTTTTTCCTGGAGATGAAAAGGTTTCCTGCCTGAATACAGGTTAAAGCAATGATTCGCGATTCTACTCCTTCGTTTCCGATTTCCCATTTTCATTCACTCGTCTCACTCTTGCAGATGGCAACTTTTTCCACGCGATCCTCGTCTTTTCCTGTCCTCTCTCTTTTCCATTCCTCAACGCTGGGGTTGTGTTCCTTCCTCATCTCATTACCATCGCATCTTGTCGGACTACGATCGGAAGGGATAAGAAAGGATTAGGTGGAGCCGGAACTTGATAACTGCGCGCTGCTAATGAAGATTGGAAGTAGACCTAACGACTCCCGACTCCCGACCATCGGGATCTGGCAAACTTTTTATTTCCAAACTGCCACTCAAAATTAGAAGCATCGATAAGTTTCAGCCATAACCTCGTAAGAATTGCATGGCATTCCAAAAAGGGCGGAAGTGCGGATTCCAGTCTTTTCTTTTTGGCAAGAAATCCTTGTCGAGGAAAAGACCTCGTGCATAATAACTGTCTCAATGTCCCAGTCAACAATTTTTCAGCGGGCATCAGTGGCTTTTAGCTGAACAGGCTATACAATAGGGCACAGTTGGGTCATCACTGGAAGATGGCTGGCTCAAAGTTGGCTGAAGCCAGCTTATGGTCGGGCATTGTCTGGTTACGGCCAACATCAAGCCAATTGTAGCACACCATCGGAAATCCGCACATTCCCCGTAAATAAGTCGGTGAACTGACTTTCCACGAAACAGAAAATACATTGAAAAAAACCCATAAAACTACAACTCTCGCGTATCTTGGAGAGATAACTATGCATCATTTGGCAAAAACACGCCTCATCTCTCACTTTTCTCTGCCTTTCATCTTTCATGAACCGTGTCAATGAAGTATCCTCGAGCTATTCGTCAAAAATAAATCCATTTCCTAGAATGACTCTATTGCTACTAGACTCTATTGCTACTAAACGCTACTAGGAATAATTCCTAGTAGCGTTTATCATACCATACCGTCACGAACTGGCAAGTTTCCATGCGATGTCTATCGTTTCGATCGAAGCGAATCTGCCTTCTCTCGCGTCAGAGGCAACTTCCACTCTTCATCACAAGCTTCCCTATTGACCAAGGGCCGTATTCACGAAAACGTCCTAAGAATGAGATATTCTTAAAGATATTCTAAATCTTTCCAAAGATACGAGGTTCGTACGAACTTCGTATCTTTGGTATTCACGAAACTTCGTAAGTCCTCGTTTCACTCTTACGAACTTTGTCGGTATTCGCGAAGCTTCGTAGCTATGATAATGAGCCGACCAATCATAGCTGATCTCCTGAGCTTGCAAACCAATCACAGAGTGGAGAGCAACGTTCACGTTGGCAGCATGACTCACGTGTCCCTTTGTCACAAAGGCCTTCTGCAAACTTCCTGCGTCTACTGTGACAGTTTTCGCCCTTTGAGGAAGTTTTGACATAATTGGACGTTCTGCCGAATCTTTAGAAAAACATATTTTACTATAGGACCGTACCACTGAATCTTATCGTAAAGCAAACTACCTTTCAGAAATGCCGAAGGAAGCATTGAGGGTACAGTATCAAACTTTTTAATCATGGAGAGTGCAGGAAAGAGTGGCCGACGACCAAATTTCTCAAGGGTGGAAATCAGGATAATGATTGAAGACGTTGAGCGAAAGAAGAAAGTCTTGCTGGGGAGATTAAGGTCAACCATTACAGAAAAAATGAAGTTGCAAGCATGGGATTCAGTGGCCGATGCAGTAAGCTGCGTCTCTTCTGTACGGAGATCTGCTGATGAAGTGAATAAAAAATTCATAGACTTGAAATCGAATGCTAAGGTAAAGGGAGAGCAGTTCCTCAGAGAGACTACCAAGACTAGGAGGAGGAGGAGGAGGAGGAGGAGGAGGTGGACCTCCTCCTCTATTGCCCGAATTGTATCGGAGAATAATTTCGATAATTAGAGAAAAGAGCGCAAAATCCTGTGAATCTAATGTGGACATATCCTGCGAACCCTCCAGTGTAAATGAAATTAAGCTTTTTTTGAGACATTCGATAAATGAAAGTTCAAGAAATCGCCTTTGAGTTCATTATGGCGGACACTTAAGATATCTCCAGACCAATCGTAGACATACGAAGAAAGATGCGAACTTTTGCCCTTTCGTGAATACCGATATTGTCCAACAATCTTACGAACTGCGTACGAAGTCTCGTACGAAGTTCTTACGCAAAAACGTTTCGAGAATACCACTTACGAACTTTTTCCCTCTTACGATGAAAAAAGTTCGTAAGATTGTTTCGTGAAAGGCCCCAAGAAGTCTTAGTGACGAGGAAGAGGCGAAGCACATGGCGTATTGTGGCTAGTGGAACCGTCCTCACGCTAACCTCTGGGCCGGAATCGCCTGATGCATCATCGGGCAGGGTTATGGAGAGAGAGAAACGTGTCGAGGAATTCCGTTGTCTTCCTCTCAGATTTATGTGGGAACTGTGTCGATGGTATGGGGGACTCAGTAGAATCAGGGAGTGACTCGCTACGACGATAACTTAGGTGATTCGATTTTTTTAAAAAAGTATGCTACCCTCGTATATACAGCACACGCTCCTTGTAACTCACAAAACCAACATTCACAGCGCCAGCAGGTTTAGTGTCACCTTGTAGCAGGCTCGAAAGTCCTTATATTCAACACAAAATACCAGCGAATTTCATCAATGCGAATACATTAAAGAACAAAATATTTTTTTGTACCTGTTGGATATAGCCAACAGTCTTTTCACGTGGTGTCCACCCAGTCAGGAATTTACCCCCGGGCCAAGTGTGTTCATCTCCGCACAGTCAGATATTCCAAGCTTGGCCCACGTGCAAGAGCCACATGTGTACACGTGCGCCACGGGTTTAATATGCATAGGGCGTAACCTAAATGTCCGCGTTTTCTGCGGCACCAAGTCTAATACATCTGTGGACCAAGTGTGGCTTATGCATATGGTAATTCCGCGACAAGCAGAGCCACGATTGCGTATCTACATGTGCAAGCATGGTACGAACGAGGTGTAAGCACGTGTAATTTCATATATGTCCGCTTTTCTGCGTCAACCTAATCGTAGTACTAATTTTAGTACATTCCCGGGAAAGGTCTATCCCTTAACACTCCATGGAGAATGCACGAATTCAATTCCTGGTTTCCTCATTTCAATCTCAGAACAGAGAATCGTGGAAATGTATCCACGTACATTACTGTTGTTCTACCGTTCACTGTTGTTGTAGCCCTCCTAATGAAAGAACTCATTCCCGGACAGTAAAGGATACGGATATTAGGAAGATGAGCTTGTTTATGGCCTGGGGTATCTGTGCTGGAATCTGTCTGGAATATGGGGGTAATAAATGACGAGGTGCCCGCGTTTATTGATTTCTATAATGCGATTAGAAGAGACATATGGTGGGGTACTAAGCAGTCCTGTGATGGACGATTCCAAGGAAAGAGGGAAGGCACTTTTGTGTACTGTGCGAAAAGCGAGACACACACCTCCATGAAAGCTTCAAAGCATTTGCAGATGTTTCCACTGATCTTCAGTAGTATTGCACTAGCGCGTGAAACATCCATGCCTGCCAAGCGCGGGCCAAGTGTGCAAGACCTTCCCGAGCCACAGATGGTCTAACCACTGAAGAGCCACAGATACGCCGAGATATGGCCACGCGTACACCGCTGATTGGACACTCGAGCGCCTGATTCTGTAAATCGTGCGCAAATCTTCAATTCAGCCTTTTGCACCGAATCCGATTTTCCCAGATATCAACATGAAAATCCTGTTACGTATGAGGTAGCCACCGTCGCCTGCGCTCGCGAGAACTCAAGTTCCTCATCGACGATGATCCCTAAGCCTCTCTCCTCATCCGTCTCTCCCAGCTTATCCACGCCAAAGGCATTCCGTCTTAATTTCATGTTGAGCCATTCATGACATTTTTTAATCCACACGTTGAAATCCCTCTTGGCTTTCTGCCCATCCTTCCCTTCCTTCACGGAGAAACATCTTTTGCTGTCAACGACAAATTTGCGAACCAGAAGTCGAACAGGTAACGTGTTTCATCGATGCACCTGAAATAGGAGTGCAATTTAGCGTTATGAGAGATTTGTATTTTCCCACGACTTGTAGGGGTATTTGAGAGTCAAAATTGCCTAATTTTCACATTTTCAAACTCAAGATTGATGCTGAAACCTCATTGAAACTCAAAGGATGTATGGATGGAATTTTTCACCTATTGAATCCAATTGAATCTACTGCACGTCTCCGTACGATGATCGGTCCCTGAAATGTCAACTTTGCTTTTTTCGTCCCCCCTCCCCCCCCCCCCCTGACGGTCTTTAAACACTTTAGGATTTCTTGGGGTGAAGAATGCAAGCCCAGTGCTTTTGCTTTTCTTTTCTTCTTTTTTTTTCAGGATTGTTAGACTGCAATCGCCGAGAATTTTTATCGCAAAATCGGAGATGCTCGGGTGCCATTTCATATCGATATCGGTTGAGTTCGTCCCAAAACGGGATCGATTTCGCTTTCGCGAAATCTAGGTCGCAGATATGGACGGGATTCCCTTCATCCCTCTCATCCATCACGCAATTTAAAAATTCAAACGAGCTGGTAATACGATTTTGTCGCCTCCTGAAGTCGCGCTGAGAATCTCGGATGAGCGAGTTATCCTTGAGGGATTCTCAACGTGTAATCCCTTTCTATGATCTTCCCCGGAATGATCGTGAGACTCATCGGCCTGCGATATATTATTCCCAACCGAGTTCCTCCGCGAGACGAGTTAGGATCCCGTTTGCCCGTTCCTTTCGCCAGCTCCCCAATCTCTCTTAATGCATATCCGATGGAGGTTTTATTTTACGAGGCTGTTAGATATTATTACGGAGGGGAACTTCGGGAGTCGGACGGCATGAGAGGTCGAAAGAGCCCAAGGAACGGCCGGGAATTGAACCCGGGCCTCCTGATTGCCGGTCAGGTGTGCTACCACTACACCACCGAACCCCGGACATTCAGTCGAGCCTCTCGATGCCATCCCTATCCGTCACAATATATTGCAGTCGCTGAGAATTTTTATTGCAAAATCGGAGATGGAATTCGAGATTTCTTCCTATTCGTGATTTCTCCTCGGTAATTACTACTCGGTAGACTCGGTGATGACGAAACACGCCGAAGAGACCACTTCGTCTACGTCATCGGGATTTGCCCGTGAGAACGGAAGCAACGAAATCATACCGTATCGCGTTTTCATGCCTCTGCCATTCTCAACTAACTCCTCCACCTCGTCCTTGAAAGGACCCGAGCGAATGTCACATGGCTAAGAGTGATCCCGAGGCTTTCGAGGCTTTACCCCAAGGTCTCGGTATCGATATGCCGCTAGCACATTGACAACAAACCTTCAGATTATTCTTGGCGCTAAGAGTCGCGCCTCCACTTCCACCTCCTCCACCTCCCCTTCCCGTTTCGCTCACCTTATTTCCCGCTTCGTTGATCTCGTAGTAATCCGATATTCCGTTCAGTCCTCTTGATTACCCGTGTGCATACAGGAGTTCGATTTCTTCTTACATACGAGAGTAGATCACCGACTTAATTTTATCTGTAAACGAAACCGGCTGTGCGTGCGTCCTCGTCGACTTCATTGGGATGCAAATATTCATGTCACCTTGCAGAATCGTATCGAATGCCTCCCATTGTTCATCTACCCCCAGTCAAAAATTTTCGGCGGCGTATCGTCGCGCCAAAGCTCGGGAAGTTGGCTCGTTTTCGGCGAATGTGGCTGATAGGGCATGTTTATGATTAATCAGTCAATAAATTAAACATAGTTTCAAATTTAATCATTAATTAATCAAAAATACTTTTAGAAAATGGTAAAAATGATTAGTTTTCCCATAATTTCAGCATAATTTTACCATAAATTTTGTAATGTGGCATTTGAATTTGTACCGACAATTTACTCGACGCACTTCCAAGGACAGTTCCCCCACCCATACCTCGTATTTGAATATTAGCTTGCTAGGAATTTCCGGTTCAAATGCGCACACTTTGCAACCTCATTGGTTACTTATTAGTATAGGTTAGTAGGGCGTAGATAGATAGGCCTGGCCTAAGTCGAGGAACTTGGATATCAGAGAAGAAGAAAGGACGAAAAGCAAAAGCACTGGGCTTGCATTCTTCACCCCAAGAAATCTTAAAGTGTTTAAAGACCGTCCTGGAAAGCACCAAGGAACGTCCAAATTCATTGGAGAAGGCATTCAATGCTGTCGTGACTAAGCCTCCGCCTCCAACTTCTGTAGAGGCAGAGAGAAGTTTCAGCGCAGTTGGCCTCTTCGTTACAAAATTGCGCACGTCTTTGAATGATGAGACTATTGACAAGCTGTGTTTTCTTCGGTCTTATCTCATGCAACAGAAACAATAATTCTCTCTTTTACCCTTCGCAAAAGTAAAATTAATTTTTATTCATTTTTTTCATTGTTAAACCTTTTAAAATCTTTTTAAAATTAGTTTTTAATCATTATTAATCATTTAAATCATATTCCTTCTATCACTGATTAATAAGGCAATTTCATCATTCATCACTTTTTCTCGAAAATTATTAATTAACCATGCTCTAGTGGCTGAGAAGGTTCCGAAAACCGGCGTGAGATGGAGCCAAAGTGGTCGTAGTAAGGAGTCACTTCCCGGATTCTATTGAAATGAGTCCCCTGTCCCTTTGACACGGTTCCCTATGGATTCTCACATGGATCTCAGAGGATGGCAATTTAATTCCTTGAAACATTTATCTGAAGATATAATCTAGCCCTGGAATAAACCAGGAAATTCCGGCTCGGAGGTCCGTGGGAGGATCCTTCTTTCCAATAGAAGCTACGCGACCTACATAATTCTGCTTGTGGAGCTGAGAAGACTTCTTACGAGTAAGACGTGCTTGTTCTCCTGCGAGAGGATAGATACCTTTGCACTCCTGCATCATTCAGTTCTTGGATGTTTTAGTATCTGGAAGGAATGCTACTTACGATATTCGTAGCACTTGTCGATAGGAGTGTACCTCTGTAAGGTCCACTGGTAAGGTAGGGGGCCAAAGCATGCATTCTTATGAGGAGCGTTCGAATAGGTTCTTGAAGCTAGTACTTTATTTCTTCGGACTAATAATCAATACTTCGGACTGCAGTCCGAAGTATTCACCCTGTGATTGCGCACACCGATTCGAACGGCGAAGCCACTTCTGAAAGGCGTCAGCATATGCTTCTTTGGGTATCCTTCGTAGTTCTGAATGTAACAGCTTTGGACAATTTTGGGTGCGACTGAAATTTTCGTCCTGCTAACTGTTCGACAAGATAAGGAAACTGGGGACTAGATCTGGACTATACGAGCCCTAGCCAAGCCCTAGCCACCTGTGACTTCTGGCTGTTTCCTTATCTTGTTCAACAGTTGGCAGGACGAAATTTCAGTCGCCTCCAAGATCTGTCCTACGCTGTTCATTCAGAGCTGCGGAGAATACCCAAAGAAGCATATGCTGACGCCTTTCAGAAGTGGCTTCACCGCTCGAGGAAGGTGTGTGCAACCATAGGGTGAATACTTCGAAGGACTGCCGTATTAACATTTTAGAAATACCGTGCATGCTATAAATAAAATACTAGTTTCTAGAGCTTTTTGAACGCCCCTCGTATCTCTCCAAGATGCATAATTCTGCAGATGCAGTTCATGTGGGTTTTTTTTCCTATATCTTTTCACCATTGTGAAAAGCCTGCTTATAGTTGAGGCATGTGCGTTTTCCCAGCAACGAGCCAAAGTTGGCTCGATGATGGGCCAACAGGACATTCCCGACTACAAACTGGCTTAAACCAACCGTCAGCCAACCATATGCCAGTGATGGTCCAACTAAGGTTATGTACGCGTCGCCGAAAAGCCACCGATGGTCCGATGGAAAATTTTTGATCGAGCCGTGTCGTCCTCGGGACTTTCGATTCGATACCTGTAAACGCACTCCCGCAGCCAACGAAAAAGAAACCACTTTTTTCATGAATCCTTCGTCGGCTTATTGTAGCGTTTCGTCCGGTAACTTGGTTGGATTAAGGAATTCTTCACGTCAGGATAGTCCTTGGACTTCCTCGTCGGAGTAGATAGAATTCGATGCACAAGAAACCAAGAAACGCTCCCCCCCCCCAGAACATGCGCAGTTCCTACCTAAATTAGCCTCTTACTGGCCTGAGTTACGGCGGAAGAGGGGTGAATGGGCTGAGGGGTCCTACGTTGCCGGATCTAGGTCGCAATTCCTCGTCTTTTCCCAAGTGACACTCCTACCCCATGTTAGAACAGATGAGGTCGGGCCAAAAGCCAAACTTCAAAAAATGGCGATTCTCGCTCCAAGGCAATTCGGGTCAATCTCCCTCGACTGCTTCATTCTTGACCTTGCTTTTCTCCTCCAATGTTGAGATTACGTGCAACATGATATCCAATTTCGATCACCGATCGCTCAGAAGTTTTTCTTTTACTCCTAGAAGGGATTACATGGATGAGAAAGAGGCGAGGAGGATCAGAGTACTGAAAAGTTCAGAGCAGATGCGACCGTAAGGGCAATATATTTCATTATTTGCGAAAATAGATGACAAAAACCTTTAGTCCTTGGAATGGCCACGCAAATATGCGCACCTGGTCGGAATTCCACGTTTTGTGTTGCTGTATCCTTAAATCAAATATAGAAAGTTTGTTCGTCACGATTACGACATATCACGCGATTTTCGATTTTCATGAGCAAAATGGGGACATTGTCTCTCAACACTTCAACGAAAGATCTTCGCTTTGTTCCTCATTTCCCTGTCTTTGAGCTACTCAGAGTTTTGAGGTGAATCCCGACGAACAGCCACATTTTTGCCAATATTCGGGATACTCGATAACTTACATGGAATTTCGATTGGATCGTCTCGGTGGCAGATTCATCTTTCATGCATCGTCCATTCATTCTTCGGTGTATATGAAACTCAGTATATGAAATCCCATCTGAATAAGCTCCTAATCCTAATGGTTCGATCGGCATCTCCGAATGCCATAAAACTGGTAGCACCCATGGGCGCACTAAGTTTGTTGACGGTGAAGAGAGAGAGGGGCAACTAACGAAATGCTTTGACTCCTCTACCCATCTCCGTCCCCGCTCGTCAACCTTGTCCTTGGTTGAAGCCCCATGGGAGGAGGGAGTTTGCTAAGTGAGCGAAGAAATGCTTTCAGGATCCATCTCATTTTCTGTGTGTGTGGGGGGGCAAAATCAACCTTTTGTCTGGTGCATTTTGTGAATGTGCTCACGCAAGCACAATGGAAAGGAAGTATCTCTATCCTTAATCTATCTGTCTATCCTAAGTATCGCCTTGCTACGTCGGCATGGCCTCTTTTATGGTAGCTCATTAATCAGGTGGTGTCTTCCGCTCGTCGATACCTCGGAAAGGGGTCCTGAAACCACGAGTGGCGGTCCTAGGTCTAAGACGGCTATATTCCTAGGCGAGGTCCCAGTTAAAAATTTATCGGAGTTTAAATCATGAATATGTGATGCCTCCAGCTCCAGCTGACGCACGCCACTGTCTCACGGAGGGACGAAAGATGAAGCCTTCCCCTTCCCTCATCAGAGAGGAAAACATACATTTAGGGATTAAAAGGATTCCTCTTTTGAGGAGGGATCCTTTTAATTGTTAAACGTCATTCCTTCGAGGGTGAAAAGGGAACAAGGCTTAACAAGGTTGGACCGGATCGACTGTGCACAAGAACAAGGTAAGGCAAGAAAACTGACCAATGTGAAGTTTTCAGAGGCAAAATGGATGAAAGGATTTTGTCCGGAAGCCACGGAGATTTTACCCGTGACGTCATCGTCCTTCGAGCTCCACCCCTCGCTGGGACGCAGTCCAGCCTCATCTTTTAGGGCCTAGTTCACACTCGATGTTAGTTCATACTCCTGCTGCTGTCCGTTAATGGACAACAAAGCAGCTCGTTGCTTCATGCTGTATAGCGATTTTCTTGATGCAAAGCAGGATTGCAGTCCAATAACTGCACGGCACAAGAATGAACTCGTCTCGATCTTGCTTCAACCCATGCGTAATGGAGTCGTAGAAGACCTAGGGTGGATTGCAGAAAACTGACTTTAGCGTTTAGGAGGTTTAAAGCTCCATTACGCTAAAGTCAGTTATATGCAATCCCCCCTCGCCTCGAGTCTCGGTTTGAAGGCCCACAGCCCGCACTCGTCTCACTTCCAAGTCGAACCGTTCTGAGATTTGTCTATCTCCTCTCCAGCCCTTGGGCTCCCCCCAGACAGTGATGTATATTGGGGCTTCGTGAAACTGGTGTCTTTTTCTCGCAGCCCTATACCATCCGCGCTCGTGGCCTCGCTAATTGCAACGTACTGTATTAAGCAATAAAGGTCTGGAGCTACTCCTCCGGGTGAGATACGACTCTTCAGTAAATTAGGTCTGCCCAACCCCCCCCCCCCCCCCCCCCCCCGACCCTGCGCAGCCCAAACGTTCCAGTTTCCCCCCCCCCCCCCCCCCCCCCCCCCCCCCCCCCCCCCGACCCTGCGCAGCCCAAACGTTCCAGTTTGTCGAGGAAACTCTCTCATCTACAGTCCTATGATTCATTGCCACCTCGGGCGTAACCCAAAGCAAGACCAAGCCGCCGACCACGTATCCTCCCTTACTTCTTCTCTCTTCATTTCGATGGAAACGAAGCGAGATAAAGGAAGAATAAACACACTTTTTTCATTTCACTTCTTTTGGATCACACCCTCTCTCCCTTTTGGTATGGGAATAGCTCTTCGGGGCCCTACTTTTCAAGGTAGAAATAGCTCCAACGCAAACGACACGAGTTACTTTCAGGGGAAAAAACTGAAAGAAAATGGATGCAAAGTCCCATGAAG
This sequence comes from Darwinula stevensoni, assembly GCA_905338385.1. Taxonomy (NCBI): domain Eukaryota; kingdom Metazoa; phylum Arthropoda; class Ostracoda; order Podocopida; family Darwinulidae; genus Darwinula; species Darwinula stevensoni. Next base: position 48,466 of record CAJPEV010000025.1, on the reverse strand, counting down.
TTGGCGCGAAACTCTTAATGGAATAAACGGAAAGAGTACTCGCATTGGAGCGAGAGCCCGACATGGAAAGAAAAGCACGTGAAATCGAAAGCGCGAGAATGAAAATCCTCCTCTTGCACTGCAATTATGCGGAATGGAACATAAATCCAACCGAAATGAGAGAAGTCTCTTCCATTGAGCAATTTCGCGTCGTTCCATAAACCACAAGAGAGAAACGACGGAATAATTGCTCGCACACGCTCAAAAGGAACGCAAAGGTTTCCCGTAATGCTAAAAGCCGATGAACTTTTATGACGTGATTCACTCGAAATGGCAAGGTGAGGGGATGCGCGACGTATTCAAATTCCACATTTCAATTCAAATCCAATCGCGTCGAGTTTCCACTATGTAGGATAAGGAAATGTTGCGATTCCGGCGTTGATATTTGCATCGAGATAGGCTAGTTTGCAATATCAGAGTCGTCATGTTTTGTGTGTCGTTTCCTGGGATCGTCTGCTCGCAAGCTGTCCCCCTTTTTGCTTTCCGGTGTTGGCTTGCGATCTGGATTCTGTGGGTAGGGTGATGCTTTTTCAGGAAACGTGAAGTCCATGCACTCTTGCGAGGGCCTTCGGTTCGGCACTTCCGATGCATCTCGATCTTCATCGATCGACTTGCATTCCGTTTCTTTGATCTTCACGGGGAGCCACTTAAAACGTGACGGCGACCCGCTAGTAGGTCGCGACTCACCGGTTGAGGACCACCGTGCCGTAGAACATACGGCCAGGTGAGACGTGACGAGGCAGCTGGTTATGAGAAGTCAGTGAGTATGTTCTTTACAATTGTCATGCGGGTAGAAGATGAAGAGTGACAGCGAGGTGTTGGTCGCGGGAGTGAGAAAGAGCGACAGGGCGGAGATGTCCTGATTATTTATTTAATTTTTGTTTTCGGTTTAGTAGGAGAGTGAGACATAAAGGAAAAAATGCAGGCCACTTTGTCCCGGATTCATTTATCGCACCAAGTACCGGAATTCCTTGCCTAGCCATGCAGCTAACTGTGAAAGATACACCTCAGACTAGGCCTGCACGATATACCGATATCATAAAAAAAATCGCGATGTGGAGCTGTGGCGATATCGATTTCGCCCAGGTACGCGCAAATCGATATTATCGTGGACGATGTCAAACATGGATATTACGATGACATCGCTGCCTCCTTCGAGTGGAGGTTAATTCTTTCTTTAGTCAGACTTCATATCGTTTAGAGAAATGTATATTTTCCATTCTCTCCTGTTTTGACCACAGGAAAGTTCGCACATGGGAAGAACAGTAATTATCGACTTGGATCGATAATTACTGTTGTACATCTTGCTCATCGTACATGCCAACTCCTTTATTTCTCTTTCGTCAAATAAGGATGGAAACAATCTCGGGCCCGACAATATATCCAGTTGATGGTCATAAGAAAAAAAGGGAGGCAACGATTTCCAAGAAAACGGAAATGAAATCCTCTCGCCTCTCTCTAGTGACACTAAGGCGAGACATATGGCGAGGTAATAAACGCTTCCAGTGAGGGTCGATTCCAGGGGAAGAGGAAAGGCCACTTTTGTGCGCTGTCGGGAAGTCACACCCAAAACTCCATCTAGTGGCGAGGAGGAGAACTTTATCATTTCTTTCACACTTTTTAGCTCAATTTGGGTAGGTACATTGGGGCATCGCATTTTTTACAATCGGTTCGATGATGGAATCGCAATATCGGGGAGACATTGCTTCGCCAATATTTAGCCTATGTTGGCGATATTGGCCGAGATGTAACGAACGCACACAATGTCGGTCCAACATTGGGCCAACATCTGGTGCTACTGGGGTAGGGATTCCCTTATGACCAGAGGGGAAAGGCGAATCGATACCAGTGGATTTCCCGGGTAAGTCTGCCAGGACGAACAAATGAAGGAAAAAAAGAGTTCGATTCATGAATAATGTTGATGGACCTGTCTGTCCACTTCCTGAACGTATTTCGATTTTTCCCCCTCTCTAACGATGCTGTTTCCTTCTTTCGACGTGGCGTTTGAGTCGCGAGGCATACTAGAAAAAGAAGCAACATTTAATACCGTTTGTGAGATCGACGGGAGGCTAATTGAGACTTGCACACGTGAGTGCGAGATGCTTTGCACGACCGGAGATGGCGTGCTTCGTCGGACTCAGATTATCTGCAGAGGCAGAGCAATGCAAAGCCCGCGTTTTCCTCCGTTTATCTTCAGATATTTCAGAGGACTCTCAAGCAAAGCCCATTTCGCACTTCGCGTCTCGCGCGATTCAGTGATGCAAGAAGCGTCTCTGCACGCGTCCACATGCGTTCGAACGCAAAGGAACATGTCGTGTGGGGGGGGGGGGGGCATCTCCGTTATCAATTTGACGATGGTGTCGACGGTTTGTCGATGGTGTCGATGGCGAGTTACGAGTGGGCGCACATTGTCGTGCAGCAGCGGCACTTCACGAGTCATTTTTGCTCAGGCTATTGCTACATCCATAAAATTATGGCTACGGCTAAGCAAATTGCCTTACATGCAACTGCAGAACATCAAATATATTCTCAGATTAAATGTCTTCAGAGTGTACTTTCTTCAGCTATGATCAGGATCCTTGCTTGATATCTTAATTCAAATTTTCTAAGGAAAATATAGCGATTTTTATTATTTCAATACTTTTAAAAATTAAAGACGAGGGTAAAGCCAATTGGGACTATCCTGAACATTCACACAACAAATACGATGAACCTTTTTTTAGTTTCGCATATACAGGGTGGGGCAAAAATACCTGACGGTTATTTAATTCCAATAACTAATGATTGATGGCAGATACATTTTATAGTGATTTATTTTGTAATTCTGCAAACATCGGAGAATACAGTTTTCCATGCCTCAAATTATACTGGAAGATGGTGTCCTGCAGATGGGCTCCTTCGCGGTCAATACATTCTCCTGCGCGTGTGAAAGACGAGTAGAATGCTTTTTGCAGCAAATTATTTTTGTCGCTTTGGGGACCTGAACTGGCCTTCCCCCTCATCAGACCTGGCAGCGCCTGATTTTTTCTTTTGGGGCTGTTTAAAGAGCAAGGTGTGTGTCACGCCCTACCAGTATCGATGATTTCAAGGAAAGTATTCACCAGGAGATTCGAAATAACCCCAATGACTTACCGCGCCGAGTCATGGCATCCGTGTCTACACGCGCAGGAGAACGTATTGATCGCGGAGGAGCCCATCTGCAGGACATCATCTCCAAAAAAAAATTGAGGCATGGAAAACTGTCTTCTCCGATGCATGCAGCATTTAAAAATATATCACTATAACATGCTGCTATCAGTCATTTGCTATTTCTGCTAAAAAAAAACTGCCAAGTATTAATATTTCTGCCTCATCCTGTATATGGATGGGTAACTCTTTTCATGACGAATTTTTCGTACTTTCGTCTCGGGCGACTTTCTTCGCTTTTGCCATTCTATTTTCCGGTTGACTTTTTTTTGCGAGACTCAGCCGCGATGATCTCATGCATTTCATTTTTATTATATTGGTCACGAGTGCGTCTTATCAACAGCGTGCAGACTAAAATTTGAGAGGGATGGAAGACCCCCATGGAGCTTTGGTGCACATCCACCCGGTCCCTCAAAAGCTTGTTTCGAGCACGTGCACATATTGACACAGGCTGTGACGTAGCGAAGAGGGGGAAGAGATGACCGGGAAAGCGCGTATTGTCTCTGTGGAAAGTGCTTTCAGTGGAGGAAACGGACTCTCCCTTATTACTTCTTGCGGTAACGTTCATCAGCAATTTTTTGCCGCGCCCTGTTTTCTCACATGGCCAGCCAGTGGCGGATCCATCGGGCGGGAGGGGGGAAGGGGTGGCGACCGCCGCCCCATGGGTCATTCATTGCCTTTAAATTATTCGTGCTGATGCACGGGCTACTGACTAGTTACTTTGAAAAAACCTCGTTCTGGATTCCGGTGGGTCGCGGAATTTTTTGTACGTCAGCAAGTGGGTGGCGATTCAAAGAAGTCTGGGAATCGCTGCTCTCTACTACTCAGTTAAGGGTGAAACGGGAAAATAGGCTGAGAGGTGAGACCGTATCGCGCAGCGATTCTTAGCTTAGAAGGTGCCGTTCAGTCCTAAATTTTGAAATGAATTTCTCGCACAACCGTAGAGACGAACATCGTCCTCCGCCGAAACATAACTGCTCCTCCTTTTCGTTATAACTCAGTATACTGCTACCATTTCTTCACTTGATTGCTCTTATTGATCTCTGACTGGCCATAGATGACTTCTAAAAGACGTGGTAGTATCCACTCCCCCGTGGGTGGATTGAGCGCCCTGCAGGAAGGGGTCTGAAAGCCACAGCTTCTCATCATATGGATATATCGTACTTCGACACACTGGGCGACTCTTCCCATCCAAAAGCTGCAGCTCTGTTAGAGTATATTGCACCCTATTCTGTTACGTAGCCACGACTCATTAGATAAGGGGATACTGCGAAGCAAGATTCAAAGAAAAACCATTTCGTTTTAACATGGAGCTCCGAGTTCAATGCTTACAATTCGCGAGAGATTTTCACATTCAAGTCTTGGAGGAGGAGCATGGAAGAGCGTCGGCACCAAACACCATCCGAACGATATTAGGGAGAAAATTATAACCTCCAAGGGGGAGCCAGGGGTGCAGCAGCACCCCTGACCACATAAGATACGCCACTGGGGAAGAGGAAGGACAATACTAGGTTCTAACACTGAAGGTTTCATTTTCCTGTAGAGTTCAATGAGAAAATACCTTTTTCAACATTAATAAGATCCTATGAACGAGAGTCATGAGGTAGTATAATTTTAAACTAGGCTTATCAAATGGATTTTAGAAAAAATATTTTAAAAAGTCAGAGTACAAGAGAACCTGCTAATACTAACAGATGAAACCTGAAATACATCCTGTCTTTGCCATCATTGAGGATACAGGAGAAAAAATGCAGATGTGGATAAAAAGCTCACTTTTATTGCGATGGTATATCAAAATGACTTAGTAAGGGAAACTAAAATCAGCTATCACAGACAGAATTCAGAAGTACAGAGGTAAACCTGAGACACAAACAAATAAAAGGATGGCCATTCCTAAAGAATGCATAATATTGAGTGACAATCACACATTTTGGTCCTCTCCACCTTTGTGACGTCGCCTGGGATGCCATATCCGACGTCTCACTGTCGTCATCTGCAAAATTAATTCACGGCACTTTGGAAACTTCTGGAGGAGCATTGGAATACATGAATGCACATTGACCCAAACATGCATAAAAGTGGATATTTCAGTTACTTGCCTCTCATTCAGAAAGGAAGAATAAATTAGTAAATATTCTGCTTCCAACTCACCTGGACTCGCAAGAAACTCAAAAGGGTAATGAGAAGGAGGACGAAAAAGAGTCCATAGGTGAGAAAGCGAAGGATGTTGCGATAGAAGAGCCAATCCTGGAGATCTCTGAGATACAAGAACCGATTCCGCAGGATCGCGGGATGCTCGAAGGAAGAGGGGATTGGGTGAATGGATTCATAGAAGTCTCTCATTAGAGCCTGGATCAAATGAACATCCTTGGCATCTTGATCCTTGTCATCATTCAGACAAATGAATTTCCTATGGATGAAAAAGACAATTGTAAGTAATGTAACAAGCTCTTGGGAGGGATAGGGATGAGTCAAGCAGCATGAGACAAATGGCATAAGGCTCACTTGGGATTTCGTCTCATTTCGTCAAGCTGTCTCACAACAAGGCTGACATTGGAACTAATCATGTGAAAAGTGGCTTCCTCATCTCCCATAACTTGATACTTAAATCTAGGCTTAGTTCCAAACTTTGCCAGCATCTGATCCACGACGGGAGAACAATTCAGGATCAAGTTCCGACTGACCGTGGGCTGAAACGAGATGCCCTCTATTAAAATCACTCAACTGACAGTTACAGGGGGTAAGCAGCCTTGTTAAGATAAAGGAAAGGAGTTTACCAATGGAGAGTCAAGATATCGTTCAAAGGCAGGAGTGCTGCCTTGAAAGTATTCAGGTGGCAAGTGTTTAGAGCAATTCAAAATCAAATCCTCAAATGTCCTGATGTCGCTCATCAGCAGAGGGAGGCTCACCATACGGGACAACAGAGTCCTTATCTCTCTGTCTGACCAGGTTCTGATGAGAAATGCTATTATTATGAAAACATTCAGACAGGAATTGAGTGTATTGTATTGTAGGTATAGGGTGGATTGCATAGAACTGACGAATGTAATGAGCACCACTAACCATTAGCACCACTAACGGAGGTATAAACCTAAATTAGCATAGCTAAAGGAGGTTTAAAGCTTCATTACGCTAGTCAGTTTTATGCAATCTACCCATAGTCCTTAAAAAAAAAAACATTCCCCTTTTCTCGGATTATAAGCATATGGTAGGAAATGTACTCAGAGGTGTTAAAGAGAAAGTAAGAGAGAGAAGTTTCACTGCATGCAGGACCGAAGATCTCACCCTGAGTTGTCTACATCAAATTCTTGAAAAAGATCCTCTGATGTTATCTGTTTCTTCTCACTCATGATGTAATAATAATAAGAGAAGGCAAACTGCATGTCAGTCGGACTTCGGATTCGATGACTGGATGTTTCATCAAATTCCTTTGAGAAGCTGCTCAATGAGATCCAATGAAACTTCTTTGAATCAACTCAAAATGGCACATGCAATTCAGAATATGCTAGGTCTACCTTAGCTGCAATTCTTGCATGATCTCCTTGTCAATGAGATGAGGGATATGAGCTGGGACACGCCTTGCTTCAATACCATACTGGTGATTGTACATGCGATTCACATACTTTAGACTATCGCCAAACCCCTCCATCAAACGTCTTCCAGGCACCAGGCTTCCCTGATAATTGGGAACTACCAACTGATCCCCATCATCTTCTGCTGCATGCGGCAAGGGAAGGACTGAGCATGAAGCAGACCTGTAGAATCATATATTTCAAGCTAACAAGCACCATGCAAGTTAGTACCTGCCACTAAGCTCTGAAGAACAGTGACATTGAATTGTGCAGCAAGAGGATGGAGATGAGAGTGATTGAGTGATGTGAGAAACTTCATGTCAACAATGGAGGAAGCAAGAGAATTTGAGTAGATGCGAAGAGCATGGAATGTGGCAAGACCCCTCTTGTAGAGGACTCCTCTGTTAGTAAGCAATCCGTCCACCCATTCCTTACTCAACATATCCAATGTTTCCCTGTATGATGTGTGTATTGCTGATGTAGAAAATGTCAGATTCAAAGCTCCCAGGGACATGAGGACAGAGGCATTGGGAGTCAACATGGACTGTGCAGCATTCACATGGCTCCTAGTAGCATGACTGCTCTTTGGTCGCAATGTATGGACAGATACCACAAATTCCCACTGAAAGAAGGCAATGATTGAACAATCCATAAAACTAAATCCCATGGGAGATGACAACAACTACTGTGGATTAGTTATTTTTGAACCAGTCATGATCCTTTCTCAGACAACTCACAGTTTTCTCTCCAGCAGTATCCTTTGCATTGAGTCTGAATGAAATGTCAGTTGCATTGTGACCCTCATAAAGGAGAAGAATGGCAAATTGATCATGCAGTGACCAATGGACAGTTCGCACCAAGCTATTTGGCACATATGTTCCTTGTGTCAAAGAGACCCCAGGTCCAAAGTGAGTCATGTTCAACAAGCCAGCCACAGTTCCTATAATTAAAAAAATTTGCATGATAGATAGGCCAGGGCAAAAAAGACATCAATAAGCATTAACCCTTTAATTATTGAATCAGCCAAGAGAGGCTGGTTCTTTGTGCGTTGCTACTAGCTGACAGTTCTGTGAATGCAGAATTCACACTTCAAAAATTAGAATTTCCATCGAGATTATTCTTGAAGTCAGCTATGAGGGATAGACTGCCCTGTCTGAACACTTGCTAACCTCTCTGAATCCTAAGGGTAGTAGCAAACAAGACTCACCATTCCTGAGATGATATTGACTAGTGCCAGGGAAAAAATGAATCTGTTCCAAAGTGCACAAAATTTCTTTCCCACAGTCACCCAAGTCAAAACCACAGTCAACTACGTTGCAAGTCTGTGAAGTATATGGAGAAAATACCAGTGAGAAACCAGAGATAAAGTAATTACTGGAAACAAACTGATGTGATTCAGTGTTGGACATACATTATCACAGTACTGGTCAGCAAGCCATGAATTGAGACAAAGGGGAGCACAGAGTTGAGTTTCTTCCTCCTCTTCTGGTAGTCCACCCCAGGGTGTGGTTGAATTAAGCTGGACACCCACACAATCTCCTCCATCCCAATCACATTCTGAATGATTGCACACTGGGTCACATGTTCCATCATGCAACCATGATGGAGGGCATCCCTCATGACAATCAGGAAGATTCCATGATAGATACAGTTTCTGCCCAGTAGTTTCAGCATAGAAGTCATCTGGCCAGACAGGCTTTCCCAACATCACATCATCGTTGAAATATATGAATTTATCACTCAGCCCTGGAATCCTGGTCAGTGAAAAATCAACATCAGCCATCTACTGAGGGTATGTAGGAACATCCTATGTAGCCCAGAGCTGAGAACTCACTGATGCAAGTGACTTTCAATGGCAGGGCTACTAAAAGTAGGCAGATGAGACTTGTTGGGAAAAATTTCATAATGGGAAACTATTTTCAACCTGGGGTTCTCCAAGTTCAACCAGTAAGGAATCTGTCCTGCAGTCACCAAGAAGACATTCCTCACCCATGGAGCATAATTTTCTAGTGAGCGCAAGGAATAACGCAATTCCTGTAAATACAAGGGGACATGAGTCATGTTGTTACTTTCTAAGCTCTAACAGATACTGGAACCAAATTCCATTACAGATGCTAACCTCGTTATCCTGGAATCGATGAGAAGAAATGTCCTTGATCCAAGGGATGTCAAAATACAATCTCAGCACTAGTCTTGCATGAAACAGCCTCATAGGTTCTCCTTGAAATTGCAGACTCTCTTCTTCTGCCATCTGGAAGCATAGAGGAAGCCATCACCTCAGAGAGCTCATATGCATCAGGCAGTGCTATGATTGGAGTAAGAATGACTTTCACACCTGAAGGATGCGTTCAGGCACTTCCTGAGCCTTAAAGCGCAACAGGAAGAGTTGACTTCTAAGAAGGACAATGTCTTCTATTTCTCTTTTCACCTCTGCAGGGAGTTCAGCAGCCAAGACTTCCTCAGTGACATTCTCTCTTGCCCAGATTCTAGCTAACACTGTGTCTCTGAAGTCCAAGGAAAATGGAGCTTCCTCCTCTATAAGATATATAATTTTCAATCATTTGCCTACTCTTTCATCAAAGAAAAAAAAAAAATTTTCACAATCACACACCAGCTGTCCAATGCCCAATTGACACTGAATACATTTCTTGATTGATCGTAATCTGCTGATGAGTTGATGCTAAGATGTTCACATCTTCCATCCGAGGCTGGAAGATGTAGCTGGCTGAATAAGGCAAGGTGAGATTGGTGTGATGCAGTATGGCATCTGTGTGGATTCCCGGAAGGAGCATTCGTAGATACTTCACAGATATGTAATCTGGCAATCGGGGACTGAGAAAAATCCAGTCTCATGTTACTTGGATGAAGAAGGGATTTTTACTTTGATTCTTTGTGAAATTCATCATGCAGGCCATGCTGTTTTGATACCATGAATAAATGATACAAAATCAACATACCTAAAAACAAGCACCTTAGCTGGAGCACAAAGGAAAAGATTGCATGAAGCATTTTCATTAGGAGACCTTGAAAAATAAAAATTTTCAATTAGCTCCTCCTTCACTCTCCTCAGGTTCCTGAGCCAATCAGGGTCAGATCCATTCACCCAAGTGTAGACTACATCCATTGGTACAAACTGACATAGTCTGCAAAGAAACACACAAAAACTAGATATAAGATATCATTAATGAGTGAAAGTGAAGGCTGAATGAAAGTCATTGGGATTCCCTATTCTCATGTTTTGAAAATGATTTTCATAAAGCATCCTTAAATTCCTCCTATAACAAATTGCCCTTTTGTATGGATGTAATTGGTTCCCATGATGTCAAAATGTAATGCAACTCACTGGTTTTGCATGGAATGTCTCTTCAAGTTATCATTGTATGCCTGCAGGTGGGCATAATAACTTGATCTGCTAAAACTCAGCCATACCTATAGGGAAATTAATGTTGAAGTCCTCACCAATCAAATGAGCCAATAGACACATATGATTACCATAAAAATGATTGATTATGCGACAGACAAGAATGATCCTCACCCCTCCACAGAAGATGACAGCAAGTAATAGACCACCAAGAAAAAATATCTGCTGTCGTTGTGTGGAAGCATCATAAACAAAACGCTGCAAATTTTTCCATTTCCATTCATTCATTCTCTTGGTCCATACAAGTGGCAATCATTGGATCAACCCATTTAGTTAAATATTCACAAGATGAAAATGAATGCCAACATCAAAACCTGTAAAATAATGGGAAGAGAGTACAACTTGAGTCATTTTGATGATATCAAAGTAAAACTTGCTTCAAATCCTCTGTGTCTCTCAGAATGGACTTTATTGTACCATTGGTCTCAATACTAACCCCAAGTTTAGTTTCTCTAAACAACACAACACCTTTCTAATATAAACATTATCAAAGAAACCAAGGATTCTGACTAACTTCTTTTTTGTCTAGTTTATGCTGCTGGATATGTTTATTAGCAAGATAGATCTGACCTTTCACTTCTACTGGGATGGATTCTAAAAATCTATCTATAATTTATGTGAACACTAACTCTATGAGAGTTCCATGAAAGCAGAATACTGAAAAATTGAGTAGTTGAGTTATTGAATGCAGCAACAGACTTTTCAATGATAATATTATGAGAGGTCCATGAACTATTTTCATCCTAACTTTTGACAACTTCAAAGGCATTCAATGATCAGTTTATCACTCCTCATCTCACTCAAGGCATGTATCATAATGCACTGTGAACAAGGAAAACAGTTCATGATAGCACTGAGATGATAATGAGGAAGAAATTCTTCATTCACTTTCAAATACTGCCAATTAGACATGCTCATGAGGATGACATTAAGAATCTTAGCACATTCACTCCTTTCAATCTTGCAATTTTATCTGAGGCAAGCCTACAAAAATAATAATTGAAATTGAGGGGTAGACAAGAGTAAGCCTCTTCTCAGCTGTGGGCAAGCTCAGAGAGTTGCTGAAGCAACTTCTGTAGGGATCAAATGGTTAGTTGGGTAAGCAGCTGAATTACTGAATAAGCATCAGCTGTCTGATCAAGAAGCACTTTCCCTGCACATTTCCCTTAGTGTCTTTGTGTCTTTCATCCACTATTGCCAATCTCTGATTGGAGGTCTTCAGCCTTAGAGCCTATTTCACTTCTTGGACATGATTCATTTCCTCCCCTGTCTTCAGCTTTTCTTTCTTAGGGGGTGCTGTCTGGTGTCCTCATTGTTCCAATGATGTTTGCAAAGTTCAAACTACAGTAATCACTCCATAGGTCAAACCCTGGAGGAACAGTAATAAAGATAGATATGAGGGGCAATCCAAAAACTTCTGCCCTGAGGTAATAGGAATGATTGGAGAAGACTGATAATTAGTTCCTATATTCCTTCATCTTTTTTGGCAATTTCAAGTGTCAGCAATCGGTTTTAGGTGCCTTTATATTTTAATAATAATTTGTACATAAGATATATTCAAGCCAAAATTTAGCAATTTCAAAATTTTGATATGGAGCAGTCTTTTTAAATTTGTATAATTAGTATAGATATCATTAATTAAAGTATCCATGAGACATAAACTTATTCATCCCAATAAGACAGCTCATTCAATTATATAAATTTAAAGCAAAACTTCCTGTGAAGCAGCCACAAAGTTGAAACAAGAACCTCTAGGAATCGTGTCAAGGCTTGAAGGTTCATAGATTTCACTCGAGGTATTAGCAGGAAGAGAAAAGCAAATCCATGAATGCAGGGTGAAGTGGATATGTAAGGAAACGAAAGAAATTCTTGGAAGCAGACTGGAAAACATGGGGCCATTCAAACTCTTTGTACCTTAGAGTTCTCAAGCTTGATACAAATATAGCACAATCACAACCTATCCAAATCTATTTATGAAGATTTATGAATGAAATTTAAAAAAGGCATTTTACCTCAAAAAGTGAAAATGAAAAGAAAAAGTTCACTTAGTGGTGTGGTGCAGGGGGCTTGAGCTCCCTCAACCCATCCAGTTTGACAATCTGGTCACACCCTCCTCTTGCACTGTGCTCATTTATTTTGCAGAGGTCCCACTTCCTAAAGTCCTGCATGCCACTGGCTTCACTTCAAAATGATGACATTTGAAAAGTATTATTTTCAAATGTACGAGGGTTCTTCAAAATTTCTTAACAAATAACCAAGCTGGAAATGTTAAATGGCCAAACATCCCCAGCTGCAGAAATATGTTTACAGTTCCATTTGACCACGGAACATCAAGGAGGAAATGAGTTCCTAAAAATTAAAGATGGAGTTAACTTTGTCCCCATGGGATTTAACCCTTTGGAGTCTGAGTATTTGAACAGTGTCAGCACTGTCATCTAAGTTTTTTCTATCCTTCACCTTGAGGCCAACATGAAGAAATTCAGGCATGGGACCCCAAAAGGTTAATAAAAGTACACTATCACACTGGGCATCACTGTCACATCAAATGTACTTTAAGGGTTGGTTAATGTCCCTTGATCTGAATGACATTTTTTATGTTGGATCCCATGTGAAAATTCCATATATGGCCGAGTGCATGATCCTATATGGCCATGTATGATCATATATTTGCCATATACCACCATATATGTATTCATATATTATAAATTGTATGGTGTATAATATATTTTATCTGCATTATATTATGTGCAATAGCCTAATGGCATCATGCTGATATGTGGTGAATATCCATAGAGAAGGCTTACTGTTGTAAGTAAAACATAGCATGAGGTCAGTGGCATATTTTGGCTGAAGAGTCAGGGAGGCAGCAGCAGAACAGGGCTGGCAAACCCTGTCCCAGGGATGCCAGGGAGGGGCAGCCACTCCCCCCCTGAACACACGTATGTTTGAGAAATGACACAAAAGAAAGAAGAACTGAAGAAAGACACATCTCCCATTCTCACATTCTCCCAACAGTAACTTCATTGAACCATTTCTTCCTAGGACCTCATTCTTCTTCATTGGATTATTTCAGAAAAAAAAAAAACTTTTTTGTTTCCATCTGTCTTTTGAGTTTTCAGTCAAAATGAAGAAGACACTCCTACATGAATAAGTCAAGTTTTGTCGGGAAATAGCATTACTGATGAAAATACTTGTGAAGATTAAAGTCTATAATATTGAAACTTTCACCTTCATTAACAAGGGTGCATATGTTAAACACCATGAAACACAAGTCCTTAGAGTAATTGACTATGGTCTATGAACAATTAAAAATGAGTTAAATGCAAGGAAAGTAAGAAAAATATGGTGACTCACATATGAATGATTATGCAGTATTTGATGGATTATGGACCCTTTTAGGATACAGGCCAGTTTCAGGTAATCTCATCATACATAGATATGACATGGTATATATGGACAGTATATGGTGCATTTCTATGAGACAATATATGAAAATGTATGGGGGCATATATTTTCATTCTGATATGGTTTTATGTGACTTGTGTCAAACCCCATACATGTTTCACATATCTCACTCATGAATTGCACTATTTATTCATATATGCACCATATGTGTTAGACTGGCTAAATACATGGCCATTTCATATAAGGTTTTATATGAAATTTTCATGTGGGTTTCCAAGGATTCAATAAGAATCTGTGATTTTTAAAATTAATTTATTTTTACTAATATTGCAATGCATAATTTAAGGCCAAAAGAGGCCACTCCCCAGGGCAATGACCTTGATCCAGAGATCTGCCAGCACTGATATGGTAAGGTTTCCAAAGGTACCTAACTGTGAGTGTTTTGAAGAGATGAAATCATCACTTGGCAATCTTTCAATCACCACACCAATTTTGAAGCTCCTTTGCTGAATTTCTGTGGCATTTCTTAGCAGGAATTGAAATCGATCTCTTGTTAGGGTGTGGCAAATCCATTGTGAACAAAGTTTCTGCACCCCAAGATTTTCGTGCAGAATTTTTTCAATTGTTGGCATCCTAATCCCAAGGGTCTCACTTATGACAGCATATGTCACATTTTGATCCTCAATTATGGCCTTCAATTTAGCCACATTGGTTAGTTAACAACTGAAATTGGACAACCTTCACAGAACTAAAATTTACACACCCAAACTTCAAAAACCAGTAGTCCATAAAGTGCATAGATGGGCAAGGTTGCAAAGTGATGATTTCATCTCTTCAAAAGATTGTTTCAAAGATAGGTGCCTGTGGAAATCATACCAAATCACCATTTGCAGATCTCTCCAAGTCAAGTTCATCTGCCCAGGAGGCAGCCTTATGCTATGCATTGCCATATGGGCAAACATGTTTAAACAGATAAACAATTCCTATTGAATCCCTGAAAAAAAAATACCAAAAATTTCATTTCTTTCACTTTTGAATTGCCCATCATATATATGAAGCCCAGTGATCTCTGATAAGTGTGTAATCTCTTGATGGCATCTTGATGACATCAGAGGCCAAGGAAACAAGCCATATGCATTGATACTGGAAAAAAAAATAGTTACATCAACAAACTGCAGGAAAGAATAGTCCAACTTCACTGAGTTTAGGCCTTTTCTTAGTTTTCTTCACTTTTTTCTCTTTTCCATGAATTCTCACCAAAAAGAGGACTTCGTACAATCACTGCTATTTATTGTAAAAGGGGATGGTAATAGTTGGGAAAGGATGATAATAGTGATGGGAGAGAGGCACTTTTTTTACCAAAAATTTTCCCTGGCCCAGTCTGATTGGGACTTTTTTCTTGTAAATTTTACTGGCCATTGTGATCAGTCCATCAGGTACAGTGATAAAATTAAGACAGTTGTACCCAAAAAGGGAGATTCATATCCTTTCATATAAAATAATCACTTCAGTAATGGGTCATGCAAAAAAATACTATTACATTCTCAAGATCTTTGTCCTACAAAAGTGAAAAATAGAATCCAGCCCAGTTACAGACCTGCCATTCCACTGGCCTCTTTACCACTGGAATTAACTCTCTTCACCAAATGGTAACATTCCAACTTTAAAAATAAAAGCTGTCACTTGTACATCATAGGCCAATGTGAGTTGTCTACAACAACTCTATAATGTCCTAAAGGGCTCTTGTGTCTGCATCATGAGGGGAGGGGAGGGGAGGAGAGTAAAACCTAGAGGGTGTCAAATAAGAAATATCAAGAGTACACCCAGCAACCCTGTCTATGCTGCCATGAGCAGCTGCACTCTGCCATTGTCTGCTATGGATCTGTCCCCTGTGAGGGCAGAAAGGGAACTGGCAGTTTCAGCCATTGACTTGCAACCCAACCCAGAGAGGAGGTTGCACATGCGCACTGAGTCAAATTGTCTGGCTGTTATGGAAACTGTGAGGAGATGGAATGAAAAAAAAAAAGACTGACCAATTGCAATGTCAGTTTCCCACAGATCCCAACGGAAATGGCAAATAGCATCTCCCAAACAATCAGTTTGCTCTGATATCTTCAAAGATAAAGCAGAAAGCTTTTACAAAGAGTGAGAAGATGCTAGATGGAGAGAGAATGGGGCAGAGAAAGATATCCAAAAGCATTGGAATTCCTCTACATTTGCTGCATAAATTAGTTCTGAAATAGTGATCATTTTTAACCTGCTCCAAAGTGACTGCAGTAAGCAGTAGTGATTGTATCAATAAGAAATCACACTATTAATTCTACTAATATAGTATAATGTAATCATGATCCATTCCTGACCCCCTATTTTGCTCAACCTGATTATATTGGACTTTTTTCTGACGGGGTATGTATGTAGTTAACAAAGAATACATAACCTGCCTATGAAACTTACTTGAGCTTTGTCAATTGATTGCAGTTTATCTCAGTCCAACAGTGAAAAGGTTGTTGATACATCCAGAAATTACATTTATGCATTGTGCAAGCTCTGCATAAACCAGTCTATATTTTTTCTCCATATATTATGACTCCATGTTATTTTAAGACATTGCCATCCATAAATAAGTGAACTAAATCATTGGGGTAGAAGCCATCCTAATTAACCCCTTTCCTGCGGATGACATATATATAAGCGATTTATTATCTCTATTTTCAAAGTTGTTTTTTGTTCTTCATACCTGTTTAGATCTCTATACCTTCCTATGGATGACGTATATTTACGTCGTGGGACTTAGCACCTGGCTGAGGCTGGAATAATACCGTTGGGATGCTGGGCTGGCTTAGTCAGGGGTTAAGATTCATAGAGAAACTCTCAATGGGGCAGTTAATACCCATTAAAGGACAAAGGGTTAAAATTTAGAATTGACATCAGGGCTGGATGTTCATGCCACTCCTACTACAGTTGAATGAATGATCTGTTTATAGGTGAAGATATGACAACATAGCATCAGTTAGGAACTGGAATATACAGCATGATAGAGACATTGGGGCATATTTTCTTCAATCCTTGGGATGGAACAGGCTAATGTGTGAGTGGGTGGGCTGTGAAAGCTTTTGAATAATGAAGAACCAACCCATCTCAATGCCCTCTTTCTCACTTTTCTTTTCTTCCACTGATATACCTTGTATAATATTACAGTGACACTTTACTGCCATGCTGCACTGAGGATTTGTTTATCTGTGCGTGAACATAAGATGCAGGGCACCAATACTGGCAGGCCCAGTGAGGGCTTACACATACACATTTATCTCTTTGCATAGTCCCTTCGTGAAAGAACTTTTGCAAAATCTTCTTCCACATTGCACCCAACTACAAGTCCTGGCTGAAGGTAAATTTTGGCTGAGGGAAAATTTTGGCTGAAGCGAAATTTTTTCTGAAACTTCATACTTGTACCCCAGACCTCACAAGGTTTTGCTAAAATCTAAAAGGAAACAAAGAAAATATTCATAACTATGGTACCAAAATATGGTATCTGGTTCCATTCAAGACCAGATGAGGGTTCCAAATCACTGTCACTGTGAGAAGCACTTGATGGACAATGAGACAATGGAAAGCTGCAAGATGAGGAAAAATTTCAGAGGAAGTCAACATTTAACAAAATACATAATTTATAGGAATAAATATGACAAAAAATGTCAATAAAAAGCTGTGCTGCACTTCCTACTTAGCCTTTTAGCTAGCTATTTTCATAGGTGAGACCATGGCATATGCCACAGATTTGAGAGAGTTTTAAAGGAGTCCAAAGGTAATGGTGCATGGGACAGATTGATTTTCTTGAACTTTCTCCATGCACCACTACATCAAATAGACAGAAGCACATCACTGCAGAAACTGGTAAAGAGAAGGAAGGATAACTATCCCCAAGTTGGAGGAAAATTCTCTTTTATGTTGGAGTTCATGCATGTCACACCAAGTAGCAATGTCTAAGGAAAAAAAAAAATTACTTTTAACTGAAACTTCAAGAGATTTGCAAAGTGCTTGTAACTCTCCTCTCAATGTCCACATTTTTTTGTTCTATGATGCTGGGAAAGTGATTCACAAGTAGTCCATTAAGTAAGAGAACATATTTTAGCAAGACATTGAAAGTCCTCACAGTGAAATAAGGTGTTCATGCTATGCAGACATACAATTGCTCATATTCCTGTTCCCAAATATATCCTCTCATGCTAAGAAGAGGTTTGAGACAAAAATGACATTAAATGCCCCTGAGGCTTTCAGTTCTTAAAATCTCATCACACCTGAAATTGTGACAGCCTGAGAGGATCTTATATTGAAAATACATAATTGGATTCCAAGATCGCCACAAAGCATTTCAGTAATAGGGTGTTCACAAATTCTCTTTAAAATTTGCAAGTCTTATTGCTTCAAAACTAATGACGATAAAAAAAGTGAAATCAAAACCAAATTATGCAGGAACACTTCAAGTTTTATGCCACATAAGTACCAAGGTCATATTCATTCCACTGGTGGCAAATGAGTCAAATCAACAAAAATGCAGATTTCACAGGAGCTCAGAAAGCACTATGTGCTTTGTGGCTTGAAGAACCATGTGATGCTACTCTAGTGAACCTAGACATGTTCAAGAACTTTTTAGTATCACAAATGGATGAAGACATGAGGGATAACATTGTCTTCCAGCAAGATGGCATTCCTACACATTTTCATTGTCCAAAGATGTTTCTCATATAAAAATATACCCAGTATGTTAGATCAGTCAGGTAAATTCGCTTAGTCTCCATGATTGCCAGATCTCCCTTCACTGCATTTTTGCTTGTGAGAAAGCTTGTACACACTGTGAGACAATGTGCATCAATCTTCCCAACTGATCAGCATCACAGTACAAAAAATAAGATTATAACGGGAGTGTCCAATGTGGAAACAGATATGCTGGAGGGAATTCAGCATAAAAAATGAATATTGCTGGGAAGTGTATCATAACACATAAGTCACATTGAGAATCTCAAGGGCAAAATTTGAAGTGTTTCTGCATATTTTGGTTTTGGTTTCAACTTTTTATCATAATTAGTACCAGAACAATAAGACTTGCAAGTTATAAAGAGACTTTGTGAACACCATGTATATTCCATTAAGGTTTCTCCATATTTTTCAGTTCTTATGACATCTTTCGTGTCTAGAAACCTTTAATCTATTTCCTATCCATACATCAGCCCAAGAAATTGGATCCATCACACTTTTATTCAGCTATAAGTCTATGATCTCATTTTTTATTTTTTATTCATTTAGGTCCATGTTCTCTCCCAAGTGTCTTTCTATTCCACACAACCAAGGGATGAGAGCTAATAAGGAACCACATGATATATCAATGTATGTGAACACAAATTTGATGGAATATTAGAGTGGATGCTGGGTTTTTAACTGAAAAAAATAATCAAGAGTATGTTCTTTCTATTGTCACATTTTCTTTGGCTTAACATTTTATTTAGCCCTTGCCAACTCCATTTCCTCTGCTCAACAAAGTCAATTAAAGCTCAGGCCCCTAGGTCATTTCTGCTGAGCAAGAATCTCAGAAATTGGCTAGCTTTGATACCAACTACAAAGGTAGAGCTAAGAGCAGTGCAGTGATGATGAAAGTGGTCAAGGTAAGATCCAAGTCTCACCAGTACCTAAGTTTGTCAGAGGCTAATAAAAAATATGACCACATTGGAGATGTGCACAAGGAACATCCAGCCAAGTTTCACAATCTGAGAGAGTGTAAGGCCAATTTCTGGAAAAGTGGACACTGATGAGAATTTTTCCTAGTCATCAGTATCCTATCATTACAATAAACAATATAATCTACAAGGCTGTGAAAGCAGGCTGACCAGAGACAATGTCATCACAGCCACAATGAAAAAATTCTCCAATGAATGATCATCCTGCCATTCATGGCAGTTTCCCATTAATAGCATTCTGTTCCATGGCAAAGGCATGAATGGAGGGAGACTACAGGAGATTCAAAAACATTCATGATGTGTAAATGATGGGGCTCAATAAGAACTGCAGGAAATGAGCATTGGAAGTGATGACACCAAGCATCAAAAGAAGAATAAATCACACATAAATCTTCAGAGATAGTAGTGGAGTAAAGTAGTTGAGAACTCACAGAGAGGACAGCTTGAGGAGATGAAGCAATGAGATTGAAACACATACTATGACCATCTATGCAGCCTAACTGCCCAGGATGCTGCTTAGGCATAGGCAAAATTTTAGAAGGTGGAAGATGGTTCTCACATTCCCCAGCAAACAGGCTGAGGATGAAGCATAAGTGCCAAAAGAAGGAGCATTGTCAAGACTAAAACTCCACCAAGCAATCTTCTCTAGCAGGCACAATCTAGATAACACTGTCTTGGCATTCACTCTTAACTGCTAGCTAAATAACAGCATTCTGAATTCTATTCAAGGAAAGTAAAACCTGACAAGCACATCTAAATAATTGAGGGATAACAGGACCAAAGAAACAGATTCATTCAATAATAAATATTTGTAGTCATTTGGAGATACATTCCCAATGAAAAATGGCCAGTCATGTGTCAGCCATGACCACAATATTTGGTACATGCACATTTGAAGGATTTAGGTGGGAAATGATGAATATCACACCAGAGAGGAGATGTCACTCTGATAGCTTAGCCAAGCTGTCTGTCACTGATGTGACTTCGTGGAGTGATTCACTGCTGGAACTGTGTTGAAGAAGAGGCTCTTCACTGGAATGCACTGCTGCCAAGGGAGACATTCAGATACCATGAAACACAGCATTACATTTTGCAAGATCCCCTCCAAATCCCTTCCCTTTCATCTACCAACAAGAATCCAGAATTAAGGTCATGGGTATGGACAGAGTGAATCTTAACTCCTTGGCATGCAAGTGGCAATCCAGATGAAGTAGATGAGGTGAAGGATTAGGACAGAGTTGAGTCATGCATGGAGACTGGAAGTGAGGTGGCTTAAGTCTCTTTATTAAGAATCCAGCTTAAAATATATCTTGCACACGTGAAAGCACTCTCTCATTTTGATCCTGTGACACTCTGAGACATTGTTACATACCCCTTTGAGAAATATAAAAAGGAAGCCAGCCCACTTATTCCCTGATGGGAATTGAATCATGTAACACAGAGCTGTCTTTGGCTAAACATGAACATCATCATAGTACCTTAGCATGAATTGATTGCAAGCTATTAGTGATTTCTCATACTGAGTAAGTCTAGTATACATGTTTTCAGACACAGAATCAAAGATGTCTATGGAAATAATGTATTCAGTTTCAATTATGAATCTACACAAAGGGCACAGCCCATGGTCTCCATAACAAATAAGAATAGGAGGAAAATGGTTTTCATAAAGAAGCCCATGAGTCATGCATGCAGGCCATTGAATAACCTCAACCATTCAAAGCCATTTAAAACACCAAGAAATAAATTGAAATATACCAATATCATTCTTTGGAAGTTGTCAAGATTAGAGGGCGGAGAAGGGCTTCCCTCTGTGGCAGGAGGTTAGGAAAAGAGGACAAGCAAAATGCGAGGCAAGCCACATCAAATGAAACCAGAGCTAGACCACTGTTTACCCATTTTCTTAGAAGGATCCTACCAACTATTGAAATCAAAGCTTCCAAATCTTTAGCACCATGTTACTAATGCTATTTAAACATTGCAATACCTTAATGTTATGAACAGTGAGGGTGTATGCAATGGAAGGCCTATGGCAATACAGGAATGCAAAGTCCACTCAGACAAAAGAAAATACATCTACTGGCACAGTATTCAGAGAATGTGTACCTTGTGGCCAAGGATTTGCATGAAAGACACTGTCAAGTCTAGAACTACTTAAATGCAATTTTATTGTCAAATAGCTTTCTGACAGTCTTTTTGGAAGATTCACAAAGTTATAGATTTCTTGCTGAAAGGTTCCCATACTGATAGATGGTTTGAAAAAAATACAAAGTTTTCATGGTCTATCTCAATAGTCTTTTCATGTCTCTCTTTGGATGCTGCCATGGCCATTTTAAGCCATGGATTCCCACCATGCAGACTCATTTATAAATTCTGGGCTAGAACAAAGAAAAAGCATATTGATAGAACTTTCATATATAACAAGCTAAGAGTGACAGTCATGCTACAAAAGGCATGAACCATACACAGGGATGGGAAAAAGCTTAATTGCACAGTACCGGTACACAAGCTTGAAACATAGAAATATCACAAGGATAAGTTAGGTGATTGCATAAAATCCCCACTTTCTTTACACAAGAGATGCCTCACAGATACAAGTCAGGAGGAATGCTCCACACGCACTATTTCTACCATGGTGCACCAAATATGCTGCTAAGAAGCAGAACCAGAATAGTGTGAATTCTGGTGCACATCAGTGTGAGTGGGTATCTGTTTAGAGCGGCTTCGAGTACGGGGAGGGGAAGTAGAGGGGGAAGTATTACCCCAAGATGAGGAGACAGGAACGGAGTCTGAGCCCTCGCTTGCATGATTTCTCGAACCATCTTGTGGAGAGAGAGAAGGGGTGATTTTGAACAAATAGATGTTCATATGATCACAGATTTCTATGCAGACAAAAGAGCAGTATCTCATGCTGTCCACAGTGGCCCAGATCTGCATAAGAAAAAAAAAGAAAAAATTATGTAATAAGAGAAAATGTACCAAAATGACTTATCTGATTGGAGCTAGTCTTTGCATAAATTGCTTCATGAATTTATTTTCTCTCTCGAAGGAACAATGGGAAAAGCTTCGGAGAAGGAAGAAGTCTGCAGTTCCCAAACGCATCAGGGCTTCCCCCAAAGTGGAAGTTGCAGAGGCCTGGATGACTAACTTTCTGCGATGGCACGGACAGCATTCACCCTGCTCTACTAAGATGATCTACGTTCAAGGATACAACGCGAAGGAGCTCCATCAGCTGATGATATGCAGTCTCTCCAAAGGCATCCCTAAGGAAAACCTCCTGCATTACACGTCGTTCACAGTGCTTCTGAAGAAAATGAAAGTCTCTTTCGGAAAGGTGGGATGATGATGATTTATGATTTTTTCTCGCATTCCTGTGAACTTAG
>CAJPEV010000025.1:0-25472 GCA_905338385.1 Darwinula stevensoni | reverse complement strand
CCGCCAGAGTTCTATTGGAATGGCATCCATAGTTTGCATAAACGTTGGCGTGAAGTGATAGAGGCCAATGGTGATTACATTCATGATTGAGATGATTTTGCTTTTAAATAAACTGGGTTGTAATAATTGTTCATGAAATTCCGAGAACTTTCTTTCCAATCAGATACTTGAATATGAGCTCATTGCATTTGAGTCATCAGTAATATAACTGCAATATTTCAAAGAAATCAACTCACCAGGCACATCCATAATACATAATGCTCAGTGATAAAGAAGTTGAAGTACTGGTTGAGAAACAGCATAGCAGGACCAATGAACACTGTATCAAGTTTTGTCATTTCTGACTTTGTCATGTGTGCAACCTAAGAGATTCATCAGAAAGATTCCCATTTAACTATTTTTTAATAATACAACTGTAGGCTAAATAATGGAATCAATTATGGTAACATACGACAAGCTTGCTGGTGATCTTGACAGATACCATTCCAAAAGCCATGATATAGAGGACTGGATGATTTTCATAAACTTTCTGTAGACTCTTCTGCCACATGGTGTATGCAGGTACGATCACAAGAAGTATGGGAATCAATGGGGACAGGATGCTTGTATCCTTGGCACAAAGAAAACATGCAACAGCCAAAACTCTATTATAATACACAATGGAGTCAAAACTGGATAAAATTCCAATTAATATTCCCTTCCAAGAAACTGCCCCATCTCATTAATGTTCTGCATGCATGATCCCTATTGTTTCCCTTGGGAAGAGGGACTGGCTTCTTCATTTCACATTGCCTGTAATCTTGTGACGTGACAGCAAGTTCATATCAGAATAAGAAACATTCTTCCACATGTCTTTTTTACTACCTAGCAAATTATGTTTGTGGCAACAACAAATGCAGCATAAGATAGGCATGTGGGCCTTCATAGTCCACAACTGCTTGAGCAGGCATGAGTTTCATGGAATGGAATATTTTTCATGAAGCTATGAACAATTAACTAAAATAAGTACTTCCTTCTTAGAGCATGCAAGTTTTGTTGAGCTGCAATTAGGCATAACAGGATGACATGCATAATCTCTTTCTGTACTCATCTGATCTTGCTACTTGTCCGAGAGAACAATTTGAGAATTGAGAATCTGTGGGTTAAACTTAGAGGAAACTTTTTGGCAAAGTGTTATAGTGTGTTATGTAAAGTAGGGCTGTACTGTTGGCCACATTTGGTCAGTGGGCCAATGGTCGATGTTTTCTTCATAACCATCGGCCAGTACTGGTGCCGGTGCCAATTGTGGCTGTTAGAAGAAATCACCTATAAATTCAAATAGGCCTAACTGGAAGCCATGTGATACTCATCAGTAGGCCTCCTTGAAACTATAGAGATCACTTTTGGTCCTGTCCAGTCTGTCTGCCTCTCTATGAAGCTGTCAGTTCCAACCCGTTGCTGCAGTTGAGAGCATTTATTGACACATCCCTTGCAAAAGCATAACATAAGGAGATGCAATGATTCCCCATTCTTTTCCACTACTTTCCTCTGCTGGTTCCTATAATATGGCTGTAACATAAACTGATCAATATTTTTGCCTGGGAGAGGCTGGCAGGAGTGGCCTAAGTGACGTAGCAGGGCCGGCGCCTAGCCGCGTGAACACCCTCACAAAATTGTTTTGTTCGCTTTGCCCATCCTTTGGGCACCAGCATTGGCACAGACACCATAGGCCAATGACCAATGGTGCAACACTGGTGGCTGATACCGGTGTTAGCTGATACATCGGTACAGCCCTAATATAAAGATATATGTTTTTTGTTAATTATTGAATGAGTGCTGTTTGCAATTAAGATTATGAAGTTATCAGCTTGATTCTCTTTTTTCAGCTAGTGAGAGTTTGAAATGGAAGTGGTATTTAGAATATTCCCAAAAAAAGAGTGATAATCATGAAAATCAGCAACTGGCATCAAAATGCTACAGGGTCATTCCATCCCAATTCACCCAATGAAAAAAAAGAACTTGCTCATCCACTGACTCAGATTCTTCTACTGTTTCCTCTGTTTCATGAGACTTTGCAACAGTCCTCAAAACAGCCAGAGGGAGTGCCACTGCTCACAAAATTTTGCACACATGTATGTAATGATGTAAAGTCAAAAACAAGTGGTCATCCTGTCAGATATCAGTCTGACAGAAGAGATGCCATGCAACCAACTGTCCTTAGACAAAAGAATCATCCTAGTGAGACATTACTATTACAGTAACAGCTACATTGGTAAGACACTATGGTCATTTTGGTATGAGATGGGCAGCCATAAAGGACTTTACAGGGCCAAAGCATGCTGAAATTTTACTAGGGAATTTACTGGTTCCATTTCTGATGCACCCCTTTTTGGCTGTCTTACAATCCCTGTGGAAATGGTTGGTGAGGGAGCTCAAGTAGTGGCTGGTATTTCACATGAAAATCTTCACATGGAATGCAGCATTAATCAAGCTGCCAAACAAATAGAACTTCCTCAATCAACAGTGAGGAATGTGATGCAAAAAAACACTGAAAGTGTTTCCATGTAGGACTATGGGTGTCTAGGACATGCAATCTTACAACACACAACCAAAACTGGATGTTGCACTCTGGTTTCTGGCAAAAGTGCAGCTTAAGGACACCTAGCTTGACAAAATCCTATGGACTGATGAGGCACAGTTCTCACTGTTTGGTCAACCCAAAACACAGAACTGCTTCATTGAGAATGACATCAATCCACATTTTGCAATCATAGAATCAATGCATCTCATAAAGGTAATAATTTGGTGTGGATTCTCAAGCAGCTTCATCATTGCACCACATTTCTTTGAGGAACCAACAGATGTTGGATTTTGAACTGTGACTGTGACTGGTGAGCATAATTGATCAATGCTAGAAGTCATCCCTACACTTCAGGACCAGATTTTTTGCAAGAGACAATCTCCATGCAAGATGGAGATCTCCTCCAAACAAAGTATGGACTATGAAAACACTTGTAGGTGTTTTTGGTGATAATAAAATCAGCTGCCATTTACCAAACACCTAGCAGCCTCACTCACTCAACCTCACCAAAGCAGACATTTAGCTTTGGCAGCTAAAGTCTCGTGTATAATGCAGCACCTACCACCATAATGGACCTCAAATATGTCATGTGACCATGTTGGATGCTGGATAATTTTTGGTCAGCCATTTACCAAAGCATCTGCAGAAATAAGCAACCACAGATGTGGAGTAAATCACATTTAGTAAATGTCGTGCCCCCTGGTAGCCATTTCCAATTATCCTACATTCCTCTTCACAATGGTCTTATTTATGTGTACACCAAATATTACAGCTCTATTATGCAGTTTCCATATTAAAACTGTTTGAACATACCAATAAACTTTATGCTAACCTTGTATTAATATATTTACACCAACATATGATGATGTGTGACTCGTGTCAAAATTCCAGATGTTCCCTTTGTGATCAATTATTCTAAAGCATGGCAACTCCCTCAAGTCCAATAACTTTCCTTAGCTGGTAACATGTGCAACACACGTTGAATCAGCTACAGGCATATGTTACATATATGATCATATTTGAAATTTTCATGTGGGGAACCTCTGTAGCATTCTGCTTCCTGCTTGGGGAAGTTTGTTTACTTTCATATTCTTAAAATTTCAGATATTTTTTTTGCCTGCATCAAAATGCAATTTCTCAATTTTAGATTGCTAAAACATGAAAAAACCTCATGAAATCATGTTGGCCAATTTCTAACTCATTCCAGAAATGAAAAATCAATCAGACACCATTTTAAGACACTCTGTCAAAAAAGTTGCTACTAGTTTTGGACTACACCTCATGCATAAAAAAGTTCTCTAAGTTTGAGCCAGAGTGACAAGATAAAATCCCCATGGTCTAATCAGCAGAAGAGAAACTGACAAGAGAAAAGTAATCTAATGTAAGGGAATCACAAGAACATCTACATTAGCATCTACAGGCACAACTAGACCTAAGCAAAGCTTAGATGAAATTTGGCATTCCACTTTATTCCTCCTTAAAATATATTTGCTTCAAATGAGAAAAGAAATGATAGGTTCAGCCAAAGAATTTTCTTCTAGTTGAATTTCACAGGCAGAAAGTGATGTAGATAGCCTCCAATTACAAAGTGCAATGTATATAAAAGAATCAACAGCAGCAAACTAGAAGAGATGCATTGATTCAGTGATTTGAAGTGGTCTGTACTTAAGCCAGAGATGATGAAAAATATTTGAATCAGTGATGGTGTCAAAGGTCCCCTATTTCTGGTTCTCACTAAAGCAATAAGAGTCAGAATTAGGGAAAATGCTAAAGTCCATTGCTAAAGACTTTACTTTCAATATTTATGAATCCAACTAAGGGCACCACGAAATTGTGAGATAATGCACATCATGTTTTGGTACTGGTTCCTAAGGAAGAAATTAACTGCATTCTCCAGCAGTTAACCAATGATAATGACTTGTTTGTTACTGGGATTATGGCATCATGTATGATGAATGGATGTGCATCATGGAGCTAACATGGTTAGTGAGAGACAATAAAGAATAAGATGCAAACTACAGAGAACAAGGCAAAAATTAGGCATGCAAGACTCAATGGAGAGAAGCTCTGAGTACCCAAAGAGCACTCACAGCGACAGAGGAGCCATTCTTTCCAACACCACCCGTTCTGATGAGACACAATGTACCAAGCAGCAAGCTGACATAGACCAAGACGGTAAAGTAGCATGGCACAAACAGCAGTTTTGTTAGGCACGGCAGCTACAAGAGACACCATCAACAAAGATCCACATATCAGAACAAGGCCAGTCCTGGACTGACCAGGCAGTTTTGATTCACACATTAACATCATTCATCATTTGTGCAGCTCACAAACCAAATTACAATACCAGCATTTAGAAATGTGCCCAGAAATTTCCTGCATGTTAGAGAACTTGCGACAGGCCGTAGGCATACAGGATGAGGCATGCTATTTGGAGAAGGGGGATTTGTTCATGTATGAGCCAGAACCCAACAAGAAGTAAGCAGAGGACATGATTTACATCCTTGATTTGAAGGACTTACAGCAACAGTGGAGCCATTTTTCCCTACCCCACCTGCGAGAATAACACGCAGGTACCCCAGGATGCATATGACTGAGACGAGGCCAGTCACAATGAAGATTGCAAGGGTGAAATCAGGTATGCCTGGGATTGGAAACTGAAATGAATAAAAATCCTTAATAAAACAAAGATCAATTTCCATCTGATGTTGCTATTGTTTCCTGCGAGAGACAAGTCTCTACAATTTATTTTTTATTGGGAAATGGTTCATCATATGTAACAGCTCATACCCTTCCAGTTTCAAGCAGTATGTGCTGGATGTGTACATACAGCAAAATCAGCTTTTTTGAATGATCGACTTTGGTAATTGTCACCAAGAGTTGCATCTTCTACACATTTCTATGAGAGACCTTGAATTTCACAGCATGAATTTCTAAGAACATCTAGCAAGCAGACATTAGTGATATCTGGCATGATACAACATAGCTCGGCACAACCATGAACATGGCATGCTGTGCTTTTCATGAAGGAACTCACAGCTACTGATGATCCATTCTTTCCTATACCCCCAGAGAAAATGAGTTTGAAGTTGTTGTAAATGAAAAGGGATCCAGAACAAATCCCCACTATTGTAGGCAATAGCTTCAGCTCCACTCCTACATGAGGAACCTGGAAATGAATGTCCTATTGATTCTGGAACCTGAACCAAGGTCAGGTGAAGGGATAGTGAGAGATAGAATAGTCACAGTCATTCAGTTTCTATAGAGATTTGCATTTCTATAATATCAAAGAATACCAAATGAATCATGTGAATGGTACTCAAAGATATGATAGAAATGAACATTTTCCTGTAGTGCAATATCCACAGATTTAGTGAAAATTAAGGCGGTCAGGAACAGTTGGCTTGGGCAGATACTTCTCAACAGTTTGGAAAGTGAAAGTTCACTTTGCTGATCAAGGTATTAGCTCATATATCTGCCATCCTGTTGATATTGAGGTTGGCCTACCCCAGGGTTCTCTTCTTGGTTCTATCCTGGTTTTTATTGGGTTGGAAAGAAAGTCTTGCAACACTTTCTAAAACTATTTATAAAAATTTTCAAAGGAATGATGGGCTGGGCTTTGCATTTGTATATGCTGGAATGTTCTCGAAGCTTCTGCCCTCGGGGTATATAAGGCAGCTTCTGCCATTAGTTGGCAGCCATAGCTCCGATCGAACAAGCAACTCTTCGCCCCATCGTCTACTACGAGTTCCTCCAAGGACACTCTGCGAGAGCCGCTGTGGACAACATCTGCGCTGCATTCAAGGGCAACATTGTCCACTATTCCACAGTGTCTTGATGGTTGAAATGCTTCGAATCTGGCGACACGACCTTCGGAGATCGACCATGCTCAGGACGTCCATCTACAGTCGATCACGAAGCCCTGCGGAACGCCCTCAACGTGAAGCTGAACGCCACTACTCGTGAATCGGCGACTACACTTGGAGTCACCCATATGGCCATCGGCAACCATCTGAACGACCTCGGCTATCGGAAGGTTTACTCGACATGGGTCCCTCATCAGCTCAGCGACTCTGACAAAGCAAGCCGTGTCAGTGTCTGCGAATCACTGCTCCTTCGTCCGCACAGAAAGGACCTTCTGAAGGAAATCGTTACTGGAGATGAGATCTGGGTCCTTCGGCTCAGTGACTCTGACAAAGCAAGCCATGTCGGTGTCTGCGAATCACTGCTCCTTCGTCCGCACAGAAAGGACCTTCTGAAGGAAATCGTTACTGGAGATGAAAGCTGGGTCCTCTATGTCGACCATACTCGCAAGAGTCAGTGGCTTCCACGAGAATTGCAGCCACATGAACCGAAACCAGGGTTCCACGAGAAGAAGGTTCTTCTCTGCTGTTGGTGGGATTCAGAAGGAATGTTGTACCATGAGCTCCTGCCAACTGGTACCACCGTGACTGCCGTCGTCTATGCTGCTCAACTTCAGAAGTTGGCTGGCGTCATTCAAATAGAGCGTCCCAAACGCGACAAAGTTCTCCTTCTGTATGACAACGCTCGTCCACATGTTGCAAAAATGACTCGCCAGATAATTTCGGAAGTGGGCTGGGAAGTTTTACCCCATCCAGCATATTTTCCAGACTTGGCCCCTTCTGACTATCACTTGTTCCGGGCCCTCAAGAATCACCTGCAGGACAAGGCCTTCGATGATCAAGCACAGCTCGAAAATGATGTCGGCCGTTTCTTCGCTTTGCAATCGCCAGAGTTCTGGGCAAAGGGCATCGAGCAGTTACCCGTGCGTTGGGAACATGTCATAGACAACAATGGTCATTACATTGTAGACTGAAATTGCATTTCAATAAAGTTATAACATTTTGAAAATACCCGTGCGTTGGGAACATGTCATAGACAACAATTGTCATTACATTGTAGACTGAAATTGCATTTCAATAAAGTTATAACATTTTGAAAATTTGCACAGAGTGTTGCAAGACTTTCTTTCCAACCCAATACAAGGGACATGTTCATGTGTGCATTCGTAATATAGAATTTTTCAACAGTCAAGTTTTGCCCTTAAGGCAAACTTGCCTCCTTAAATCAATGTTTAATATCCTCTGGACTGAACCTGGAATTTTTGGGGGGGCCCATTCGGTTTCTTGTCCAGCTGAGGTCGATCCCAGGATCCATCGCTGTTGGTGCGATTCAGCTCTGGGTATACAGTGGAAACATACCATGAAAATGGTTGGCAATTAAGCCTCTTCCTCAGGGCCACCTGATCCTCTATGTTACCATAATCATATGTTTGTGCCTCCGGACGAAGCTGAAAGAACCTCTCCTGAAATAGATAGAGAAAAGGTGGAAACATGATGACATTGGTAAAGAATAGGTCAGGGGTCTTCAGTTCATTAGTCTGATAGACCAGTGGTGCACAAACTGGGGGATGCATCCCCCAGAGGGTGTGAAGGGTACTGTGGGGGGGCACGAACTTTGGCCTTTACCTTTCTTATCAGAACGAGGGAGCATTAGGGTTCAAAATTAAATAAAATGGGAAAAAATGAACAAAAGCACTACATACCTAGGAAATTCCAAGGAAAAACCTATCAAATATTAAAAGAAATTATTTAAAATATAAGATTTATCAGTATAAGAACAGTCATACTTCGTGTTATGTGAGGATTTAATTTTAATACAATATACCTGATTCCTACCCACAATGTTGTGGGCAAATCACTAATTAAATTATTAAAGTATTAAATTATCATGTAACCACAAATAATAAAGAGCAAGGGTACATGCCTGTTTTTACTAATAACTACAAAGTAAGGCTGTCATGATAGGTTGACATATCAATATTCTCTTCAATTTACCTGAAATTACTGTCAGTTTCTGATGAAACAGAACTGGTAGAGGTTGGGGATAGGGGGGTGCAATTTGGATGAAAAGGGGGTGCGACCTGAATAGTTTATGCACTGCTGTAATAGACCACTCACATGAATGGTTGGGTACTGTACCATTACAAGCAAGCCATAAAATAGGCTTACAAAGTTGCCAGTGAGCATTGCTTTCTCTTCCATCAAGACTTTGCAATGTAAAGACACAAAGCAAATAGACATAATTGCATCCCTGACTTGTATTAGCGTTCATATTGAATTGAATGCATTATGGGTTCATCAGAAGATAGAAAGTGATGTCTAATCACCAAATACAGGTAATATACCCAATACACTAAATGTCTGAAGCCCAAGTGAAGGACATGAAAGCATGATTCAGCCATGGATTGAGCAAGTTATGTGAATAACAGATTTTTTTAAAATATGGATTGAAAATTTTGCAGGTAGCACAATCTTAATTTATTCGACCTTAACATCTTGTCACAAGCAGACAAGATGTCATTAATTTACTCAGACCCATAAAAAATAAAAGCCATAGGATTTGGTGCATGTATATGACACCAGGTCTTAGGAAGTTAAGGGTAGAGACTTCTAAGAGAAAAATAAAATTTGGTTACTTTACTAGAAGAGAAAAAGCAAAAAGAAAAGAAAAAGGAAGCAATTCAGGCCATTGGAGATTGCTTTGCAGGCTTTACTCTGTTAACTGAAGACCCCTGGCATCAAAGACTATAGTTTCCTTCCACCTTGTACTCGTCCATCCAGACGTGAGCAACACGGAGAGAGTTTTTTAGCATCGTATCAGTTCCATCGGGAGATCCATAAGGTCTCCGTCCTCGAAACACATGGCCAACACGGGAACAAGGAACAATTACAAGTCTTCCTTGTGGCAAACACATCCAAATTTTGAAAGACAATTCCAGATTTTCTCCTCCCCAAATGTCCATTCCAGGATCATATCCTCCTAGTTGGAAGAATGTGTCCTTCTGGATGGCAAACAATCCTCCTGCCATTGTGGGTGACCTATCAATCATAAAACCAACAAATTTTTTGCAAAGATTCCTTCAAATTTTGCAGAGAAAAACACAAAGAAAGACTCTTTACTATCGTCACAGTTTTTATCCTTGGGGATAAAAAAATTGGGGCTGCATACAATTTCTCATCTTAGTGGTACTGTTTTTGTTAAACTGGGTTTATTGTTACACTGGATATTCAAATTTTGATCCTATAAAGAAGCATTATCTGCTCTAGTAAGTAATTTAGTAAAGATGAAACGTGACAAGACATGACATTCTCCAACACTTATTCACTTCCTTTCACTCAATAAAAGAAAATAAGACGAAGTCTACCACACATAAATGAAGCCAAAATAATTATTTGCTGCCTCTTTCTGCATTCAACGGGAGATCATACCACATTCATGAGAAAATAAAAGGAGAACCAACTCACGCAATTGGTCGGACAAAATCTTCAGGCTTTCGTAATAGAGATCTAGGGATGTTGTCCCATTTGTAATGCAGACCCCAATTGAATCCTCCTTTGACCATGGGTGAAGAGACATACTTGAAAGTATCTGGTTGAATGATATCAATGATGGGGATGGTGACAGTATCTCCATGAGAGGATGCAATGGGTTCCACAAGAGGAGGGAGCCAATCCACATTCACTTCACAGTGGCTGTCCAGGAACACTATCACCTGTGAGAGAGGGTTAAACTCATCAATATATTGCATCTTAATTCAATGCAAAATAATTACCATTTTATGAATGGTACACTTAGGGAATATAACATATTAATAAAATATACCTGTCCAGAAGCATTCTCAGCCCCAAGCATTCGAGCTCTCATGAGACCTAGTCGTTGTGGACTGCGAATCAACCTCACTTTCCCATCCCAATGGGACTTCATCTCTTCCCTCAGATCTACCTCTTCATGAGCAAAGTCAAATAGAAAAAAGAATTGTCTCAGTATGGTATTTCCAAAAATTCCACACTTAAGGCCTCTGCAAGAAGTTAGGCAATATATTTATGAAGAAAGGAAAAAGGATAGCTGCAATTTTGAAAGATGTCACAATACACATGAAAATGGGGGAAAAAGGAGCCATGAACTCCAGTAAAATATGAATATGACATCAAGAAATGCAAAACGGTTTATCTGTCATTGACTGCCATCAGAGAAATCCAACATATAAGGTTCATATCCTATATAGATGACTAAGACCCAACATTGGGAAGGAGGGGATTTTGCAGAAAGATGGGACCAGTTTTTAAATACAGGGTGGCAAAAAAAGAACATCCTTTCAAACAGAATTTCTTCAAGATTCGTTAACCTACAAATTTTAAAATGTCATGAGGAGAATTCCTAAGTGTGATGCCATGCAATTTGCAAAAATTGGTTGATTTGAGACAAAAGTTACAGTTAAGGCACATGGGATGTAATGTCAGTTTGGTGAATACAACTGATACCAGTGAGGCAGTATGGCATGCCCACAGGAATCAGAGTTCCTCACAATCAGCTAAATTATGGGCTGAAAGTTTTGCGCAAAGTTTAAAAGCCTCTTCTGTAATCAATTGAAAATTTTTGCACCAAAAGTGAAAAGCAAACATAACCCACAAGAATGAGCTGAATTTAAATTATCAGCTGTTTGCAAATTTGCCAGTCAGGTTGCAGCTGTAGCTCTGAATCTGCTGGAAGTAGCCATAACAAGGGAAGTACCACATCTCCTCTGGGGGTTTTGCCATCATCACCCAATTGAAGCAATTTTGCATGTGCTGTAACTTTTAATACACTCAAATCAACTGATTTACAAAAACCCACGAGTACACAGAAAGCTTCCCTGGTATTCTGATAAAAACTTCAGATGTATGGGTTTCCTGGTTGCAGATATCCTCTTTTGAAAAATGATCCTTTTTTTGAGTGAATCTACACATACATATACCTAACAGGACTTGTTCCATATTTCAGCCCCATCAAGTCAGCAGATGGATTACTTGAATATGCCAGGTGGCACAAAAAAAATGCATTCTGTTTGATGCTTGATAAAACCTGCAGTGGATCATTGAGATTTGTGATTTTTTGCATCATATTGAAAACCCTATACAATTTTTTCCTGAAAGCTGCATGTGGGCATCCTGCATGAAGAAGCAGAATGTTGTCTTTAACTAGTTCCCTCAGGATTAACAATCAAATATAAACTGTAAACACCATCCAATATTCAGAATTGATGGTATCCAAAGCTTTAACTAACAATGCTACAAAATTATACATTCTGTTCCTTTTCCTTTTCATGATATCATGCATTGTTTTTGCACAGATCAGTTTGATGGATGTATTTTGCAAGAGAATAGAGATTTCCTGGAGATGATAATCACTATTGGATGGAGAGGAGCAGAGTTAGAACAAGCCTATAGCATTTTTAAATTTTGTATTATTGCTTCACATAAGAATTACTTCAGGGATTTTATTACTGTTATTGCTATACAGTATAGCAAAACTATCACATCATCACTTGTCTTTGTCTATGTATTGCATGTTATATTGGCCTAGGAGAAATGCAATTTTAGGCCCACAACATATCCTTTAGGAGAAGTGTGATACTTTACTGGGAGAGGCTTTTTTTTACAGACTCATGTGGGTATTAACTTTAATATCTGGTAACTATAAACACACAAAGAGAAAATATTAATACCAGTAGGGGCATACATTTGTACATTTCATTTACTGGCAAGCCTAAAATGACAAGCTATAGCAAGAAGTGGTCTTTCAAGTCTTTCCACCTCGAGAAAATCAACAAAGACAGACACTGGAATGATGACCATAAGATAGTATGAGGGAATACCATCATCACTGCAGTCATCCACAAGGATGATTCCCTGTAGGATGTCTGATGAAGTGCGTCTGATGACAGTGGTCACTGTTCGCACGAGAACTGATTTAGCTTCATTGTAGAAACAAATTACGACTGTTGTTGCTGGCAATGCCAAAAACCTCTTCTGTGTCTTGCACCTGCATAGGATTTCAATTTAGGAAGGTTAGGCATAGGCAGGTATTTCTATAAATGAAACACAAAGAAATTAATGAACAGGAAAGATGGAACCCACAACACATGACGAGTGTCAGGAATGTCACGAAATTCCCCAATCCTCTCACTGATAAGGGCATTGAAAGCATACTTCTTGTAACCTTCTTGCCGGAACTCAAAATCTCTTTCGTTGTGAATGAAGCCAGGGTCAGAAGTGTTGACAATGAATGGGGAATTCTGGTTTTGTGGACCAAGTTCTAGTTTTGGCCTCTCGTACCTTGCCACCAAGCGGAGTCGACTACCAGAGTTCTTCTGCTTTTCCTTGAAACTTACTGAGTCAAAGTATAGGATGATCAATAATGTCCATGTGGCAGAGGCAAAAAACACCCCACAGAAAAAGTCTTTGTACTTACAATGAACCATTGAAGATTCATGCTAAGCAGCATCGCATCTGGGCACAGAATTGTATAAGGTGATGAAAGAAACCATTCCATGCATTTACAATGATTGAACAGTGTTGGTATGCGATTTTCACAAGACTGTTTCAAAGCTGAGAATAGCAGAAAATGTCTATAAATGCTTCTTCCATATAGGGGCATAGCCAGAACAAGCATGCCAACCAAAGTAGATGGTTTTTTGCCTTCAAGTATTCATTTAGGTGCAAAACTATGCTGAATTGAAAGAAGAAAAGAAATCCCCTTGCTGAGGTCATTGACCTACTTCTTCTTTTCACATATGGCATTGACCTGCTTACAGTATACAAGAACTCAGCTCAATACAAATAGCTCAATTTCTGCTTTGTAAAAGTAGGTTGACAAATGTTCACACTTTTAGCTCTCAAATTCTTGATGTCAGCAATAACTACTTCATCCCATCACTCATAGCCATAATAAGTGAGCTAATCAAAGTAAGTAATGAATCATATAATGCAAATGAAGAAAGGCATTTTGAGCGAAAGCCTCAGTATATTTCAAAAAATAAGAGCAGCAAAAGAAGCCAGTGCAGGATGGAGACATGAACATTCTGTATAAACGGAATATCAATGATTGCCTTGGCAATATCACTCTTAAATAGTACCATGCAATGTATTATTAGCATTCATCTGGGAATTCCCTCATTGTGACCTTGTTGTCACTAGAGAGTGAGAATGATTCAGCATTGGATAGCAAGAAGGTCCTAAGCTGCCTCTTTGAAATCCCCAAGTGTCCACACAGGTCATCCAGATGAAGAGACTTAGTTGATACCTTGCCAAATACAGCACAAATGTTCTCTCTCAATTCTTTCATACTTGCATCATGCTGCAAAAGATGGAATATAAACAGCAAGGACAACAACAAACTATGATTAGGGAGTCTACAGAAGTCATGCAACATGCATATAAATGTACAATATAAAAAATATTTTAAATATAAATGAAAAAGTGATGCAATGCAGAACATTCCAATTCTGTATTTTTGTGAAATAAAAATATACACACTCCACAAAACCACACATCATTGATAGACTCAAATTTTCTGTTGTTACAATGCTCAGAGACATAACACACAAGACACTGGACAATGTTATTGAAAACTCTGCTGTATGTTGCAAAGAGATTATCCAAAAGAATGGTGAACAGTTTGAGCATGTTTCTCAACAACAAAAAAACTAATTTAGTTCATCTATCAATGACATGTAATTTAATTTTCTATCATGAAAAATAATGAAAATATAGATAAATGAAATGTGAAGCATTTTTTGCTGCCACCCTGTATATTGATGAACTATGCTGTCATATATGTATGAAAGTCTTCTGCTTATTTTTTTCCATTGAAATAACCTGTAGCAATGGATTTCCTATTGCAATTGGAAACAGCCTCAACACTACTGGGTAGGACTACTAGGGAGACTGAGCACTTACCATCATGATGGACTTCCTAGATTCATGGTGAATCCCAAAAGATGGACCCCCTGCCAGAGAGTAAGCGTTTCCATTACTCAAACTCAAAAAATAAAATAAAAAAGTGAAACACAAAGCAAACCTCCTAGGGAAATGATTCTGAACTAAAATGTGGTCTACAAATCCTTGGAGATCCACAAAATGCCATCACTTGCTACCCTATTTCTATTGTCTATGAATCACATCTCTGACATTTGTTGTTAATGCATGTGTGCCCTTTTTCATAAAGCCAAATGCCACATTGTCACACCTGATACTTGTGTTTGTACTCACACTATGACTCCAGTTTTCAAATGATACACCACTATCCCAAGCAGTGGCATAGGCAGAAAATTGGCAAGGTGGCCAGGCCACCTTAAGGCCAGGTAGAAACTCTAACTCTATGCTTAGCTCTGCTACCCAGAATTCACCTTTTCAAAGAAATCATGGTCTGGGATCTTGGGTCTGTGGACGGACATCAGACTTTCCTTGAAAGGGCATAGCTAAAATTGGAATCCCCAAGGAAGAGTGAAATATATCAGTCAGTGTCACTGACAAGGAAGACCCCTTTCCCTACACCACTGATCCGAAGCCCTTTGGGAAAGGGGTGGAAAAGGGAACCATCCAAGTAGTTATCTTAGTTAATTGTTGAGATTCAAACAGTCTAGAGACACTGAAGTCCTTACTATTATTTCTAAATTCTAAGCTTTAAGATGCCATAGCTCCCAAGGAAAAAAAAAAAGAAAAAAAAAAGAAATCATCTGAAGCAGTCAGCATTTCTTGAAGGGAGATGTAATTGTAAGATGTAAAGATTGTAAGATGTAAAGGGATAATGTTCCATCTCCCCTAGGAGATGGAACATAATTCTGTAATTAAAATTCATTTCCAGAATAGTCACAATTAAAAAAATTTGCAAAACCATTAGTTTCCCATTCTGGAATTGGCTCATGCATTTTGGCAATAAACTGATCATCAGAAATATGTCTGTAAACTCACCCCTACTCTTACTAAGATGGTGAGAGGATGGCTGGTACTCCTTGCTGGTAGGTTTCATATTCCATCGAGAGACAGTTCCTCCTTTGCCATAGTTGCTGTTTCTCCATTCTTCAGGTCCACATGTAATCCCTGGCATGAAACCATACTGCTTTGTACCAGTTCTCCCAGTTCCTTGCATGGCACCTCTGATTCCTCTGTGGTGACTTCTTGCTTGCATCCTGACTCTTCCTCCCCAACAAGAAGGCTGGGGATTTGCACTTTCCTGAGAATGAGTATGATGTAAAGGATCAGATGTAAAGACAAGTGAATGTCTATTCTTATCTCTTTGTTCCTTTCTTCCCCTTGAAGGAGGGTTAACAGGACCAGTATTTCTATGGCTGAAGGCAGGAGCTGCAACTCTACATCCTCTTGAACCTCGATTGGCACTACTTTTTCCCAGCATTCCTCTCTTTCCCCACAGACCAGATATAACACCATCACCACCGGACCAGGACTGTGAATCAAAATTCTGTGCAATTGAATAAGCACTTCTTTGTGATGGGTCATGGTCTTCAGCCTCCCAGTTTCTCCTTGACTGAAAATATCTTCCTCTGTCACTCCTGCCCTTGTAGTAATATGGGAGAGGATGGTAAAAGTCCTTCCCATTTGGAGAAAGGTCACATTCTGAAAGACTGGAAACATGACTTGAATATTCCCAGTTAGCTCTCTCTCTTTCTCTATGACTAGGTACATCTACTGAACCTCCTCCATAGGTTGTACACTCCACACAGGAGTCACAAAATTCTCCATGGTAGTAACTTACTCCTGATGCATACAAGCATTCTTTACAACCCCCATCATCACAATAAGCATCATAGCAGTCAGAGCATCCACAGCTTCTGCAATTCCAACAATCACAGGACATCAAGTCTCCTTGGCCCCCTTGAGCCCCAGGAACTTGCAAGTTGCACTCATCACATTCCTTGAAGTTTTGTTCAGAAGACCTTGATCCAGTCTCTATGTGGCCACTGGCACTTTTCTTTAATGGTTCATTGGACTTTAACAGCACATCCTTGGAATGAGTCTGGCAAGCCTGGACAGGAGGACCTACAGATATTTCAGAGTTCCCTTTCATGGTGTCTGCCTTTAAAGGAATCTTCAATGGCTTTTTGGCACCTTTCTGCTTCTGGTTTGTTGAACCAGACCCTGGTTCATTTGCCTTCATTTTCATTCCTTTAGTTTGACATACATCACTTTGTTCCTTTTCTGATATTGGTATCATTGATAGTAATTCCATTTGATTGGATAACTTGATTGAAGCAGCATCAGCTTCATAATTGTCATGATAACGAGACTCACTGCTTTGAGTTTCTTTGATTAAAGGGCCACTATCATCTTTTGCTTCATCTAATCCATCCCCATATGCTCCCAGTCTCTCTTCATCACTCTCACTTCCACCACCTCCAGACACTTCATGCAACCAGTGTTTATCAGCCTGACAGAAAGATATATCTGAATGCTCCAACTCAGCATTGTCTAATTTCTCACAATCTGGAATGGAAATGGATTTATCCCTCTTTTTACCAAATATTGAAATCATGGTGCAACTTTGAGCAACTTTTGTTAGGTCACTGCTTTCTCTATTCAACTGAACTTGAGGAAAACACTACTCAAAAACTGAAATATGGAGCATATTACAGCTCTGCAACATTGGGTGAATGCAAAAACAAAGTCTTCAAGTAATGTAATGAGTTCCAGGTTGTTGCAGCTCTTCAGCTCTGCACATATAGGATTAATAAATCAGTAAACTGCACTGGCAAAACTTCCATGTAAGCAATGCCTTCAGACTTTCATCATGAGTACTGTACTTGCAATACAAAATATGGAAATAGTTAAGGCCATTTAGTGACTTTTTATGTTGTAAGTTTCCATTTTTGGGATCATGATATTCTGCAACTTCAGATTAGAATTCTGCTTTTCAGGAAATAGGCACAATGACTGGCTAGCAGCCGATTGTCATGGACTGATTCATAGCATTGAATAGCTTTGTGTGGCCTTGTGACTCCTTGTGTTGGAGTTGGGAGAAGCAAAATTTGCCAGCTGATGGAGATAGATAGGATATTCCTAAACAAATCCAAGGCTGTCCAAGCACAATTGTGATTCAGGTTAACCCTTTCAGGACCAAGGGACCTATTTGTCCCATATTTTCAAAATCCTCCCAAATTTGAATGAATTAGTCTAGGGCGATGCTTTTTGCAAATAAGGAATCAGTATGTCATGGACTTTCAAAATTATGGCAGGTTTTGTGAATATATGAATTTGTGCAAAATTTGTGCACATTTGTGCAAAAGCAAAATTATCTTTTCCAAACGGGTCTGGAAATGTGAATTTTGATTTTTTTGTTTTGAAAAACTGATGCAGCCGAAAAAAAATTGTCTGTGGGTTTGCCTTCGTATGTCCTTACTGTAACATATTTTCTCATTTCGACACCCATTTGTTTATTATTTTTCGAAAAAAATGTATTTTTTTTCTTGTGGGACATATTTGTCCCATGCTATATCTCGAGAACTATGGGAGATATAGCCTCCAAACAAAGTTTTTTGGAATCTACATGTCATTTTCACCCTAAACACGTCATTAAAGTTAAGGTCGCTGTCCCACAATGCTTATGGTCTTGAAAGGGTTAAAGAACAAATTCTAGGAAAGGCTTGTAAAGTTGCAAATTTTGAATAATTCCATAAAGTTACCCACATGAAAATTTCACATAAGATCATATATGTAATGATCATAGCCAGTCTGAAATATTTTGGGCATATATGCATGTACTGGGTGTTGCAAAACCTTTTACTGGGGGGTCCCAGAAAAAATTGAAACCAGCACAAATAAAATCACTGCATCAAATTGAAAGTAATTCATTTCCAGATCCAATAACATCAATAGTTTATTAAGAGATCCATCTCTTTGAAAGCCTAGTTTCAAAGAGACCTGGAGTCCATGACAGATCTCTTTGAAAACCTGCTCTAATCATACCCATAGCATTTGCAGACCATATGTCAGGCGAATGGTGGACACACAAACTATTTATATGTAATTGGATCCAGAATTATTTACTTTCAATTTGATGCAGTAATTTTATTTTGTGCTGTTTTCAGCTTTTTTTGGGACCCCCTAGCAAAAAAGGTTTTGCAACACCCTGTATAGTGCAATTCAGATATGAGTATGTAATAAATATATGGGGTTTGCAACCAGTCACATATATAAGAATGAAAATATATGGCCCCATACATTTTCATATATTGGTTCATACATTGACATCATATATGCCATGTCATATTCTTTTCATATGTGAAATTAAACATGTCTCTCTGTGTGATGAGTATACTTGTAACATACCTGTTTCTTCAAAGGGTCCATAATAAATCAAAGACTGTATAACCATTCATATGTCAGTCACCAAACTTTATTTACTCTTCTTGCAATCAACTCATTTAATTGTTCAAAGACCAAAGTCAATTACTCCAGGAACTCATGTTTCATGGTGTTCAACATATGCACACTTGTTACAGAAGGTGAAAGTTTCAATATTATATACTTTTACTTCACCTGTAAAAGCATGAAAATGTCCTGTTGATAATTCATATAGTAGTGTACTATATGAATTATTGAATTATTGTCTGCAGGCATGTAAAGTTCTGGACTTTTTTGGGCCACCCAGTCTGGTGCCCTGTCTCCCTGGCTCTTAAGCCAAAATACACCACTGATCTCATGCTATTTTTACAAAATACCATAAGACTTGCCTGTGGATATTTGCCACAGCTCAGACATGATGTTATTAGCCCATAACTCTTGATATTGTAAAGCAGATAAAATACAGGGATTAAAAAAAAAAAACATTGTACCATTTTCTATTGGAGAAACACAGCTTCATACATGCAACAAAAAAGATACATTGGCTATGCAATCAACATTGGACAGTTATAAGATGTTGGGATGCATGTCAGTTTTTTTCCCAGCACTCCTGCCAAGTTGTGCCATGCCCATTTACATTTAGAGGTGGATCATTCCATCTTGATGATCTCAGAATTCATTGAAATTTGGAAAAATGTCAGATTATTTTCAGAATAGCCAAAAGACAAAAAACATAGGTCTGTAATTCAAGTGGGTTTTAATTTGGTCATGGGGATGAAAAATGGCTCCCAACCCCAGATGCTAACTTTCTAATTACACAGTTATAATAAAGTCACCAACCTTATTTGATTGGCCATAACTTTTAAGGGACTTTTGGATGCAGATGATAATTAACAGAGGTTCATGAAGTGGCTTTTTCACATACTGAAAGGTGGTGCTGCATGCCGATAAAGGGCACTGTAGTTAACTGTAGCACACCCTAGCTACATTTCACACCACTTTTTAGGTAGGGAAAAAAAACCTCATTGGCCCAGGAGTCTCTGCACCAAATATTAGTTGCATCTGAAAGCCCTTTCAAAAGATATGGTCAAAGAAAATTGGACAATAACTTGTAACCATCTGACTTTGGTCATGTTTGTTGTTCAGAAATTGCTCAATTTGAAGATAAATACATAAATTGTTAGGCTTGTCTAAGAGTACCCTTTCTACCCTCTTTTTCTCCCTTTTTCCCAATTCATCCCATAGAGCTATGGAAGACCTTTCACAGATGGGTATCATCAAGGAGGATCCTTGCTGTTACAACCAGGAACCAACTGCTACAGGAGTAGTAAAATAAACTCAGTCTAACCAATGAATGGTTAAATACAGCATTTTTTTAAAACAAAGATTCTGAAGAACAATCTCGTTCAGGTCCCATCAAGACAAAGTTCAGGCTTGTATTATGCATGAGTATGGTATGACAGCAACAACAAATGGTTTGCCTACATGCATTTATGATAAGCCAGCCTTATCCAGGAATAAATATGTCAGAACAATTTTGTTTCAATTTGTAACAGCAGTATTGAACAAACCAGCACATCAGAATGTCACTTGATAATGATATGCTCACCTTTTGAAACTAAGTTACTAGCCTTCAGGAGAGCAGAAGCAGGGACAAAATACTGACTCTCTGTTGAGTCATCTCCCAAGGGGATGGAGGAAAGCCTGAGAGGGGAATCAAACTGAACCCCAACAAGGCCCTCTTTATCTTCAAGATCCCCTATCCACTGAATGGTTCCAGTGTAGCAGACTTCATCCTCATCAATATAAACCACCCTATCATTGACACACAAGGGGATACCACAATCCTCTTTTTCTTGGGACGTCATTATCTGAAAACATGGAAAGTTCCCAGACTCTTTCAAAATGGTATGGGTTATACTAGGCTTAGGAATGCTGTGCATCAGAGAAACCAGGCAGCAGCATCTTTGGTAACTCCACAATATTCAATCTAGGTCACATTATTTCTCACACAGAATAAAATACTCTTGTTATATCATGTATAGAAAAGAAGGAAGTTACAGAGTTTCTGGATCAACTCTTAGCCCCATTCATATATGCTTCATCTACACTCTCTACATCTCTAGGGTCTACTGGCAAGCTCTGAAACAATAGTTCTCTTGTTCATGAAGAAATGTTGCTCCATCTGCTTCACTCATGGATATACCCTTTTGCAATTAATGAGAGCTAGAACAATACCATTCCAACAAAAACAAAAAAACAATCTGAGGGGTGGAGAGGTAGCAGACAGGACAATCCCTCCCATCTTTCCTCGATCACCCTATCAAACCTCTGAAATAAGTAATCTTGTATTATATCCTAAATCAAGGGAACCTAAGAGACCTTCCAACTGTAAAGAAATCATCATGATCAGTGAGTGGAATTTTGAGCAATAAACAAGGAAAGAGAGAACAATGTCCACTCAAGCTCAGGGAGGGCATTCAGTTTTTTCTCAGAATACATTATATATTT
Organism: Darwinula stevensoni; assembly: GCA_905338385.1. NCBI lineage: Eukaryota > Metazoa > Arthropoda > Ostracoda > Podocopida > Darwinulidae > Darwinula > Darwinula stevensoni. The sequence continues at coordinate 4,199 of CAJPEV010000025.1, read as the reverse complement.
CTCCAGCAGCAATGACAACATCAAGGAAATGTAAATCCAGAAACAGTAGCAGAGTGTACACCATTGAAAGGGTGCTGATCCTATTGTCATAAATACATGCAGAACTGTAAAAGAAAGTATCGTGGTTCAATTCTTGAGACTTGGGCCTCAGTGTACTTAATGTTCCATCTTATGGCTACTTACCATTAGCATAAGAGGCATAAGATTTTCAACCACAATAGGAAAAGCATTGGTGTATTACATCAAATTTCAGTTCAAATTTCTGGCCAGATGATGGAAATATCATATTTGACTACTTTTGATAATCTTCCTTTATGGGCAGCTTCGCAATGTAAGTTGTGCATTGCACACAAGCCCTTACAGCATGTGTCTCAGACTGTTTGTATGAAAAGAAATGGTCTGATAGTGAGCTGGATTCATTTTCTGATAGATCTCTGATATAGTTTGCAACTTCTTTCAACTTATGCAAGATCACAGCTGCAATTGGGGTATGGAGTTGGCCTTCGGCAGAGCTCAAAGTTCATACCTTTGGGCCCCAGAGAGGCACATTCTCCATTCCTACAGCTGGGAGAGAGGGGTGAACCATAATATTGGTCCACCTCCTTGACCAAACTCATCTAACATTCCAAGAGGTAGCTATATCTCTTTGAGTAAAAGTTTTACGGCAGCTTCCATCGCAGAAAGATCAGCACTCTGATCACGGTGACGAAGGGGTGTTGCATAATCCTCATCAGCGTGCGTTGAAAAATTCAGTTTTTCATTGCAGTTGCAAGACTAGCCAGACTAGGACTAGCCTAAGCCAATTAAAGCCAATTATTATAAAACACCGTCTCGTAGAGCCGCAAGCCAACAATATGTTAATGCAGGCTATTGCAAACACCATCATGCTCCCGATTCTAAAATTAGGCCTTAAGTCCAGAAGGAAAGATAGGTTGGGCGACTAACGCGAAGATTCTCATGGAACCATTCCGACATGGTACGAGTGCTCTCTACTCCCCTCCTCACACGTGGAGCATGGAGGGTGCCATATTCGTTACTCGCTTACCTTCCTCAAAATATTACAGTGGTACCTCGCATAACGAACGCAATTCGTTCCAGCGGTGCGTTCGTTATGCGAGGTGTTCGTTATGCGAAACACGATTTCCCATAGACGTCTATGGGAAATCATGTAATCCGTTCCACGTCGCCGCGAAAAATCAAGGAAATTAGGAAAAAATGTTTCACTTTCACTCGCGAACACCTCGCATAACGAACGCACCGCTGGAACGAATTGCGTTCGTTATGCGAGGTACCACTGTACACTGTTTCCAGATTGAATTCGTACCCCCTATAGGAGCGCTTCCAGCGATTGCAGGTAGTGACATCTTACACATGGGTGGTTTTTATCTATTGCCTGTTGAGGCGAAACCTCTGGAAATGTGTGCTTCCTTCATTCACCACTGTAGGGGGACGGTACGAATTCAATCCGGAAGCAGTGTAAGCCTATCCTTCTGTCGAGATTACGATCTCGTACTCGTACGATATAGCGGTTTACACTCGAGTAAGACAATTTTTTTTCTCGACTCTTGATGTTCTTCGTGCACGAACGTCCGAGTCGAATGAAAAAAATACCACCATAAAAAGAAACTTTTAGGAAATATTCCTCTACCTTTCCTCTCTCAAATATGACCAGAGAGAAAGATTGAACTGATTTTTAATCGAAGAAGGAAACTGAAATTTACTTGCAGCTCCAGGAGGAAATGGCCGCCTGTGATTCAGATGAGTCTTGCCTTAAGATTTTATGCAACTGGAAACATGCAGCTTGACGATGGAGACAGATGTGGGGTTTCACAACCATCTGTTAGTAGAGTCATCAGGAAAGTATCTTTCGTATTGGAGAACAAGTTGCCAGAGCTGGTGTCATTTCCAAAGGCAGGAGAGGTATCAGCTTCCCAATCAGCCTTTTTCAGAATTTCTAGTTTCCCTAAAGTTATTGGGTGTATTGATGGCACCCAAGTTCGATTCCAACGTCCAAGAGAGAAAGAACCAGAGTTCATCAATCGGAAGGGTTACCACTCAGTGAACGTAATGGCAATGTGTGATGTCAACTGCTGCTTCACCTATATCAGTGCAAGATGGCCCGGGAGGGACTCATGATGCATGTGTTTTCAGGTAGGGGTTGTCATATCACAGTAATCATTTTTCAAGTCCAGATATGAGTTCCTTGGCTGCTGATCCCACATTGGAAATTTTCTTCTGTATCTCATTGACACTTCTCAAAAAGCCACGACCCCCCCTCGCATTCTTGATTTGCAGCCACGAATTATGTTCGTCCTTCGCTGTAATTTTTGCACTAAGAGAAGTTCTGAAACTATCTTTCTGCTGAAGATATTCTTCCATAAGAATTGTGAGTTCTTCTGCTGTGAAATTTGGTTGACGTTTCCGATCCATCTTTAACATGGAGTCGCTCTGCTGGATTTAGAACACCGCCTTGGAAGAAGAGGATGAGACTCGTCGCTAAGGAGGTTCCTCCACAGTGGAAATAATGACGTCAGACATGACGTATTGGTCACGTGACCAACATAAGTATCTTGCTTTATCTAAGGAAATCGCACAACTCAGCCGATTGCTAAGATGGAAATAGAATTCCAACTTGAACTGAATACTTTACTAAGACAGACACTTAAGATTTTAGAAAGATTCATTATCTTAAGATAAGAAATTAATAGAATACGGCCCCGTATCCTCGGCGTTCCATCTTAACAATGCTGAGGCAAAAACGACCCTCCGTATCGAGTTCTGTGGCAAGACCATCGCCCACGAACCCCTGCCGAAGTATCTTGGCGTCGTCCTCGATCGGAGCCTCACCCACAAACAACACTTGGTGCAGGTGAGGAACAAGATGAAGACGTGCAACAACATCGTCCACAAGCTAGCTGGGACCAGCTGGGGCTACAGCGCGCGAACTCTTCGGACGGCGTCACTCGCCCTCGTGTACTCAACAGGGGAATGCTGCCGTCCAGTATGGGGACGCAGCGTCCACACCAGTCACGTCGACACGCAGCTCGACATCGCCATGCGTACAGTTACAGGTGCGTCGTTGAAGTCAACGCGAACGTACTGGCTCCCGGTGCTCGCACACATCCCTCGGCCACAAGTACGACGCCAAGGACAACCTACCTCTAGGAAACGCAAGCAAATAAGGACATGTGGGCTGAAGACTAGCAGGACTTATATGGGAACAATTACACACAATGCACCATGTAACATAGGCCTCGGTCGACACCAGAAATTCTGGAAACCAGGCACCAGCTGTGATCGCATGGCCTCATTTTCCATTCTTTCCCATGCTCATATTGTTGTGCAAGCCTAATGAGCCAATTTTATACCTTTTCTTGCATTCCTTCAAATGATAAGTTAATGTGATTCGGAGCAAAAATAATCCTTAAAACTAGGTCATTGTAATGCTCCAGGCATCGTCGTGCCGTAGGATCTTAAACAGAGATGCACAATATACGGCCCACGAGGCCCTTGCTCGTGACCCGCCATGACTAGTGGCGTCGTAAGTGTTACTATGGTTCCAGCTCTGTTGGCCACAGCTAAGATCAGCCAGACTGCGGCCCGCGGTGAGTCAAAATTGCAAATGGCCCTCCCAGCCTTTTGAGTTGTGTACCCCTGATCTAAGAACATTGAAGTCAAACAAGAAGCCAGCTGGCTGAAAGTAGCTTCTCTTCTTGGCTTCTGCATAAAAACCACATTTAAGGAGGGATCCTGCCCTTCCTGAAAATTGATCTAGGGCGAAGGTGTTTCGTAGATGTCGCATAGCGTCTCCCCGTCCCTCTTTCCCCTCAGGGCTCTCTCCGACGACGAAAAGCATGTCTTAAAAACCAGTGGCGGCTCGTGTTATACAGCAGTAGCATAGAGTAGAGAGTGTAACTAGAGGCTACACTCTGCTCGAATCCCATTCATTGACAGGGTCGCATTATAGATGTCGCCTTCGATCCTCCACCTAGGGGGCACACATCAACAACTCTTCCATGGTCGAGCAGCAGACTCAACGAGACACGCGTATTACGTTAAGGGATCCCTTTGAGTCGAATCCCCGAATGAGTCGTTTCCCCATTCCGCTGCCAAGAAGCAAGCCGCTTGGAAGTGTTGTTGATAACAAGCCACCAGATGTCTCTGTAATATTTCGACCCTCCCCTATCCCTCGGAGTGTC